>OX377203.1:106931979-107049076 GCA_947396885.1 Heligmosomoides polygyrus polygyrus
TAGAGTCAAGGAAGGCATCGAATTCATGTGAATAGCTACACTGTCGATGCGAGGGTTTATCTTCTAAATCAGATAATTTCCGTTTTCTATCACTTTCAAATGAGGTAAGAAGCCTTATCATGGCTGAAGGGGTGCGAATGTTAAGGTGATTCGTGCAGTGTAGACACCTTAAGGAAAGTTTTCAAAAAGTTCTGAAAGTAGTTGTACAACAAATCTCACGTTAGTCTTAGTGGTGCTCACCAGAGCAAATATTATGTGAGAAGCTCTGCGAATGAATTGTGAGTGAATAGATTTATATGGCACTTGAGTGATCATGCTATTAACAGCCTCAGCGACTGCGCAGCCAGCGTGTTCTTCTGCGTGTTCGTCTTCCGGTTCGGCATCAGAAGAGCGCGCACGGTGGCACGATACGTGCTGGACATGCAGCAGTAGAGCACGAACGAGGTGAGACAGTTGACCAGCGACAGCAGGTCGAGCATCTCGCCGACGTTCAGGTAGACCATGGTGTGAATATGGGTCGGATATATGGCAGACAACACAGCGAGCAGTCCTAAACTGTGAACATGATTAGTACAGACGGAAGCGAAAAGGCTGCAAGTTGCTTCCGGCAAGAGGCGCAGGCATGGTTGCTTTTAATTTCTACGTAAATTATCACTCATTGTCTATACTGATAAGGTGCGTGTAAGGCAGTCGGTAGAAGGCGCCGCAACTCGTTCGAGCGCGATTCGATTCAAGGTTCCGTTCCGGTTCAAGCCAACCAAGCCTTCCACCTTTGGGCAGACTTATATAGAAATGGTTAAGCTTCTATACCTGCCTGTTAACCTACTACCGCTCGTCCTTCTGTATTTAGAAGAGCAAGTTTCTCCCATTATTCATCCGCGCAATATTATAGGCCTGACCTGGACTGACTTCACAGTCCATTCAAGAATCCTAATCAACACGAACAGTGAGGTTCATCAATGAGCTTCTCAGGGACGGGTCGGGTTCGCTAACCAACTAGCGTCGCTCGATGTTATTGATTTTTTGATTCCCTCTGACTTTTTAGAGATGGAGCACAAAAAAGTCAATTTTTGTCAGCAGCTAACCCATTTAGATGCGAATCACGCTGAAATACGACCACAAGATGGGTTTACCGAGATTGAATCGAAGTTGATCGACCATCAATACGAAATATACTATAAATTATCACAGCTCCATTTTTTTGACGTGAAATCATGCAAATATGTCGGTCGGTGGGAAGGTTCACAGTAAGTAAGCAATATTGATCGGCTACCATCGAATCTGGGTCAAAGCCCCAGCAAGTGTCAGAGCGTCGACCAGTCGTAAGATTAGCCGCTGGATAAGTACCCCATTCGGATCAGGATAAGGATAAAGGATAAAGGACGGCGTTACTCAATCCCTTTTGGGATGCGCCAGCGCATTCTACTTCTACAGGATGTCGTTGGATGCGATGTGAATGCGTATTGGCCATACAATGACTTGCGGTGGCCAGCCGATGAACAATTCAGCGCTTTATCCTTCCCAGACACGTCTGGTACCAATTCACCCCCCGGAAGGATGGAAGGCTTGGTTGGCCTGGGCGGGAAATCCGAACCAGGAACCTGGTATCGGGTGCACGCGACAGTCGCGCCTCCTCCGACTGCGCTACACGCGGCCATTCGGATTACTCTTGCAATATTATCTAGAAGTACCATGCATGACTAATGTCAAATGAGAATTGTTGGCCACCGCATTCATTCCTTTATTAGCATGCACGGCGCACAAAAAAGTTTCTCGATTATTATTGTTCTCACTATTCATCCTTAACTCTGGATGCTATAAAATCGTTTTTGCTTTACAAGCTCGGGGGGGGGGAGGGGCAGTAGCTGTTTGGGTTCAAAGACTCAGCAAAAAGAAACATGTTTTTCTTCTACATGAACTGTCCATTTCCTCCGTTCAGACATACGCCTGAGACCCTTCCCTGGTCAGCTGTGAACTTGGACAAACGTTTTATTTTCGAGGCAATTTTTCAGTTGTTGTAAAAAGGGGACGCAGTAAGGGCTTAGGAACCGAGCTTTTCAAAGAATTTTCGATGTTTTTAAGGGGAGAAGATAAATGAATTGAAACTCCGTTTATAATTGCTTCTCGTAAAACCTTTTTTTTTTGCTCAGAAATGTGCAGTCGAACTAACCTTGCGGTATTTCTGTACAGAGAAATACGACCAACATAACAATAAGCATCAATGTCGTCTTATCGATGCTTATTTTAGTGCACTTTCTGAAAATATACCTACGTTATTGTTGGGGTGACGCATTCCAAACCCCCAGTAGGCCCTGACTTAGTCATCATTAAGGATTACCTGTTGTTGTTGTCTCCTCTAGCTGCCGCCTCTTCTGACTCATTTCGCACAACTTCAAAATTAATGCGATGGTGAACCAGAGAAGTAGTGCACATGGCACAGCCTAAAGACACTAATTATGGCATTTTAACGTCACGTTGAGCACTTTCACGTCAAGTTTGGGCACTTTCTAGGCGAACTAACGCTTTTGAAATCATTTTTAAAATACATAGATTAATGAACTAAACTGTGCATCTTCCAAATTAAGACGAGCTTCTTCCACCTTACGCTAGAGATTCTCCGAAAGGTTGTTCTCCAAGGAAAATTAGTATGAATTTTTTTTTCAAAATTCATCTGGTCTAAAAGTGAGTGCGCTCTTTGAAATATTATTTTATTATTGGAAAATGATGTTTTGGAGTCTATTCTAGAGCGTAGAAAGACAATTTTAGCGCGATAAAAAGGACATGTATTTATCTCGCTCACTGCAATTTAAATTTGATTGATACTAAAGACTGTTTACGAGAGGCTACACACTGTCAACGGTGTAATAAAAGCAATTGTAGAAAGCACCATATTGAATCCGGTGTTTCCTGTAATCTGCTTTTACACTATCAATCGAACTGAAAATGGCGGCGAGCTTGACGAGTACGTGGCGCAACTTCCTTTTTTAACACACTAAACATTGCTGCCTTCCTGTACCCTAGAATACGTTTTTGAAACACAAATTTTCGCTAGAATATGAAATTTTTTGAAATTTCGCGTTAACCTATTGATGGAAGCCGAGCTGAAAAGCTTTAAAAAGTTCTCCAAACGTCATACGAAGTTTTCCTTGAGCAAAATATTGTTCTGACCTTGGGGAGAATTCAGTTTAATGTGGAAGAAGCTCATTTTGATTTGCAAGCTGTTCAATTTGATTTCAAACCCATGACGCTTGCCCAATTTCGCTTGAAAGTATCCAATTTGAGTGAAAATTATATATATATATATATATATATATATATATATATAATGGAATTGCTACCATGGATTGTTGGGTAGGAACAGATCACTTACTTTGAAGACAATACCGGTAATCCAGAGATTGGCGCGAAATAGCGTGCAGCCGCTGATGTCGATCTCATCAAGCTGCACCGTATAGAGGTCATTGAACTGAAAGGAATCTCATGAACAAGTGTCTTCTTCTGTGTGGTTGAGGAAGAAAGCATTACGCTGCTCAGGGAGCTAAAAGAGGCGGAGCAAATTCTGGATACCTCTGTGTCATTCGTACGGAGCACGTCGTTGAGTGAAACGATTCTGTGTACCATTAGAGTAGGTATGGAAATGAAGAAGACGGAGAATGCAGTGAGAAGGAATATGTTCCTAGAAATTTTTACTTTTTTGAAGGGTATCGTTTGTCCCATCCTGATCTGCGGAGTATCAGTTTTTTTCGATCTTGCTCCTAGTGAACGACGAATGAGCTTAGATGCTGAAACTTGCTAAAGATTTAAACTTATGACCTGTTCATACTTCGAGCGGCAAGAGCGACTGGAGCGACGGGGGGGGGGGACGGACGTAGTGTGATGCATGTAAATAATTACGTACTCCGCACTCCATCTGTCGCTTCAGTCGCTCTTGTCGCTGTTGTCGCTCGAAGTATGAACAGGCCCTTAGGTGTGACACCAACTAAGCATTAGTAAGGCTCCGTACCTAATGGCACTGTTGTTGATCCACTTGGCATCAAGTCGATCGAGGGCCGTCCATCTGATGTAGGCCATCGATACCGAGAGATACAGTGAGCAGGTGTGCAGCGCAATAGACGACGTGACGTGCATGATGAGAAACACCAGCCATGGGTACGAATAGCTGGAAACATCTGCTAGCATTCACAGCACCATGCCTTGTTGCATACTTCAAGTTCGCTGTGGCGCGCACAGATCCAATATTCGGATTTCACCCAAGTCTACTGAACCTTCTGTAACTTTGGAGCTGATACCAGTGGAAGCTAAAACGTTGACCTGTCCACTTAACTTTAAGTGCATGCTTATTATATGTGTCCAACCATAAGGTTACCAACTCGCTAAAACCAGTGCAGTCGTCAGATTACACGGTCTTAAAAATTTAGGTTGAATAGTGTAATATCCAGATTTCTCATCTATTAAGGGCCGGCGTTAATGAGTCTTTGTTTGGATGCGCCACGCATTCTTCTACCATGAATGCGGTCTAAATGTGTATTTGGCCTAAAATTACAACAACTTGCAGTTCAGAAACCAGAGTATTGCAGTGACCTGAGTGATCAGCAACCAAAGTAAATGCCTTGATCTTGCGAGAGAGATGTGATACCAGCCAGTTCAGTTGCGTCACAGTGACGGAGGTCTTGGTTGTTAGCCTCTTTGGAGAACGGAACCTGGATTCGTGGCGCACTAGAGGAGCAGTGGCCTTCTAGCAACTGTGCTACATATTCTTGGGACAGCACAGCCCTCAAAATTTTCATATTTTTTAATGAATTTAAAAAATTCCTTAACGCCCAATCACCTACTCTAAAAATTTAAAGCGCTGAAAGAGAACATGGTGCGATCCTAAACGTTTATATGTCGTATGATTTCTTTTTTTTTCTACGTCTTCATGCAAGCTTTAATTTTCTCTAACAGCTTTACTGGCAGCACTGTTATATCCATTCAAAGGTCGTTTACATGTTTAGAGGTACCATTTCAACCTAAAAAAGAAGCAGCCGTAAGATCTCAGCACAAGTCAATAGCAATCAAATAGTAGTCGGTAATCGATCGATTAGCCCACCCTATCACACCGTCCGTACTGTCGAATATTCGAAATCGAAGTATGTAGACGAGATACGATGCCATCGTTAGCGCGTCGCAGACAGCCATCGCGCAGAGCAGCGCATTGATTATGAACGCACGCATCGGTCGACGACTGTAAATCGAAGTGGAAAATCAGAGTGGTCCTGAGGTTGGTACAGAACACCAGGCGCCTCACCTCAGGACGAAGAAGTGGAGTGTGTTGAGCACAATGCCGACAATGCACACGACCAGGCACAGATATCGGTGAATAAGGGTGTAGACTCTGAAAGAAAGACCGTCAGCGAGCAAGTCTGTCTTGAGCAGCGCTTGCGCCTTCCCCTATATGGGGTTTGGACAAGACCTTAGTAGACGTTTCTTCGATATGTTAACGGAGTCTATTTGAATAGCAGTCCCTCTACGCATACTACGTTGTTGGGAAAGTTCTATTAGCTTCCGTGACTTATATCTAACTGGGGAAGAGTTTCGACCCCCATGGAACTTCAAATTGAGACCAGGAACATTAGAAGTAGCTCGGAATGCTGATTACGAATATGGGTGTCAAAATTGTCAAATGGAACTCCTAAGCGAGCTATGACCTGCCGAAGTTGGGTCGCCTGACCGCAAGCTGGCCGTGCGAAAGCGTGCGACCGGGGGTCAAGCCGTCCAACTTCGACAGGTAATAGCTCGCTTAGGAGTTTCATTTTGCAATTTTGACACCCATATTCGTAATCAGCATTCCGAGCTACTTCTAATGTTCCTGATCTTAACTTGAAGTTCCATGGGACGTTGCAACCCTTCTCTAGTGTGAAAGCCAAGTTGGCAGCACAGAAACACTATTTCAGTCACCCAAGACATTATTATATATGCGCCACTCTTCTACCGTGTAGTAAGGCATCTATTAAGAGAAAAAAATTTAGTATGAATTATGGCGTTTGAAATCACCGGAGGCGAAATCGACATCACGTTTTTTCACAGTATTGTTTCTGTAGCGTGTAGCGCAGTCGGAGGAGGCGCGACTGTCGCGTGCACGCGATACCAGGTTCCTGGTTCGGATTTCCCGCCCAGGCCAACCAAGCCTTCCATCCCTCCGGGGTCGGTGAATTAGTACCAGACTTGTCTAGGAAGGATAAAGCGCTGACTTGTTCATCGGCTGGCCACCGCAAGTCATTGTATGGCCAAATACGCATTCAAGTCGCCTCCACTACATCCCGTAGAAGTAGAATGCGCTGGCGCATCCCAGAAGGGATTGAGTAACGCCGTCCTTTATCCTTTTATTTATTGTTTCTGTAAAGAAGGCGTCCGGATGTTCGAGAAAAAGCACTCGGTTAGAGCTAAGTTGGTGAACAGAATGCATGACAATGAGCTTCGATCTAGAATTTTTCAACGTTCGCATCACGATTCTGTGTGCGGGTCGAAGCTTTGAATTGTTGCCATTTATAGGTGTGAGACTTAACAGCTTCATTATATCATGCGTTTTCTCACACATATCCTTTACGATACTGATAGTGGGTTTAGTTTATTTAATAACAAATTAGTCAGTCAAATAGTTGATTTAATAACAAGTGATACCGGTGAATAACGAAACAACAGACTACTCCGCTAGATCTCCAGACCGTTTCCGACGACCTTCAGTTGAGCAAAGCAAACTTTAACAAGATCCCTAAGGGCTCATAGATATGTAGGCGCTAGTCAAAATGGTTGTACCCTAGCTAGAATGTCCTTCTTCTGCATGAAACCACAAATTAAGGAGGGTTTCCGCACACTTTGTTCTGAGAGGAGGACCTCCACCGTTCGCGCGTTTTAACAGCCGTACGTGGGTGAAGCAGTTTGGCACACAGCTGATGAACATTTTGTTCCGTTTCGGGTCCCGCGAGGTGGTCAGCAGCACCGGTATGTTAAATGCCGAGGTTTTTAGTGCTCATCTAGTGTGATTATGTCAAGCCATCATTTGCCTTCTAACCACCTGGCAAGGAGGTTTAACTTTTCCTTTTATCCTGCTAAGCTTAGCTGCTAACGTTGCATTTCCTCCCTTGATTTCCGACAAAGTTATCACTCATAAACTTTAGATACGCGGAAAAGCCATAGTGCGTATGCTTAGTCAGAAGATGTTGTAGTAATTTAAAGGTGTTAGGAATTCTTCGCGAACCCTTATATGTGATTGCAAAAAGCAGGGCTTCTGCTTTCTAACGAATACAAAACATTGAAATTGTGATTAGGGATCAAAGTTACCACGCTTTTATTAGGTTGTAACGAATTAAATGGCACTGGCTCGCGCCATTTTTTGGCGCGTCTTTACGCGTTAGATCAGGAACAAACCGTAACATGTGGCATATCGTTTAGAAGCGCAAACTTTGCTCTACCGGTGAGTATCAAATTTTCTATGTAAAAGTGGGAAAACTTTAGAATTTTATTGACTTTTTTGCAGATGGACAAAAGGGTAGTCCGAGGCATTTACTTGTATGAATTCAAGCTGGGCACTACAGCTAAGGAGGCAGACGAGAAGTTCAACGCCGCATTCGGTCAAGGATGTTCCACAATTCGGACGGCGTATCGTTGGTATCAGAAGTTCCGGAATGGGGATGAGAGCTTGGAAGAACATGAAGGTCGTGGGAGGCATAGTGATGTTGATGAGGACAAGCTGAGAGATGCGGTAGAGGAGGATCCATACAAAGGTACCAGGGAGATAGCGAAGGTTCTTGGCGTCAGTTACAACACAGCTGCCCGGCATCTGAAGGAAATTGGAAAGACGAAAAGCAGGAAAGATGGGTGCCTCACGAGCTGTCTGAGGAGCAAAGAAACCGACGATATGAGATCTCGTCCGCACTGCTTCTACGGAACGAAACGGACCCATTCCTTGATCGCATCGTAACCTGTGACGAGAAATGGATAATGTACGACAACAGGCGACGATCGGCACAGTGGGTGGACAGCGATGAGAGCCCCAAGGTTTCTGCGAAGCCGGAATTGCACCAAAAGAAAGTAATGGTGACAGTATGGTGGTGTTCGCTGGGAATTATTCACCACAGCTTCCTCCCGCCCGGTGAATCCATCACGGCAGAGAAGTACTGCATTGAAATTGAAGAAACGATGAAAAGTTGAAGGATATCCGGCCGGCCTTGGTAAACCGAAGGCGAGTTCTCCTTCTGCACGACAATGCTCGCCCCCATGTAGCACGAATGACGTTGCAGAAATTGAATGAGCTGAACATTGAAACTCTACCACATCCTCCGTTTTCTACCGACCTCTCCCCAACAGACTACCATCTCTTCAAGCATCTTGGCGACTTCTTGGTAGGGAAAATATTCAAATACCTACAGGATGCCGAAAGTGCCTTCGAAGAGTTCGTCAATTCCAGAACTTCTGATTTTTATGCTACTGGGATAAAAAAGCTGGTGTCACGTTGGCAAAGATGTGTAGAATCAGAAGGTTTTTACTTCGATTAATAAACTTGCCTACAAGCCGAGATATTAACTGTTTAAATTTACAGTGGTTCAGTGCCATTTATTTCGTTACAACCTAATATATCGTGAGCGCACAAAAATTGACAACTTAAACTAATAGTAAAACTTTCAGAAAACTTAGTGAGGTCAGTTTTTATGTATGAGTGGAAATTCGTACTCGCTGAATTCGGTCAGCCTTTTGAAGAACTCAGCAGTTCCATTGTCGGCGAGGTTGAACAACGGAGGGTCGTCTTGACATTGCATCACCGCATGCAGTAAACACTTAGCCACTGAAAGTAGCCTGTACGTAAGTATCATTTATCAGCAACAATAAAGCCATGCCTTCTTGAGAAACGAGATACGAAAACAAACGAACAGGAAAACAGCTCAACAAATTTGAAACAACTTGAGTGGAGTGAAAAATGTTCACTTGAATCAAAGGGACCGGAGTGATAGTTCTATTCAGCGCTGTTCAGTAAAATTCTTGACCTTAGTGATCCTTCAATGCCTAACTGAATTGGTCGGTCGGTCCATGCGTTGATGTGCGGTGGGTTGATTTGTGAGGACATCCGAAAATGGATGAGAGTAATCGATGTTGTCGGGTTTCGTCTATACAGCTCCACTTGCATTTTCGAGAATCAAAGCAGATCCATCAAAATCGATCGGCGATGTAAGCTGGTGCTGTTGTTCAAATTGCAGTTTGATGGGTGGGGGGGGGGGGGTATCTCACGTATGTAGTAAACGCTAAGCGGGTTCCTAATAAGAGAGCGTGGAAACGATTGTCCAACCATGTTGGTTCGCGGTTACCACAGTATGAAGCACTTGGAAATTTATACCGTCATTTAGACCATAGTCAAGCATCAGATTTAATCACTAACCATAAGTCATAATCAATTTGCTGCGTGGTAGCGCAGTCGAAGGAGGTGTTGCTTTTGATTCATTTCATGTTACCGATCGAAAAATGGTTCAAATCCCTTCGAGGTAGGGGTGTGCCGGAAGGTCTCATCTCGGTCATAAAGAACATGTACGAAGGCTCGAAAGCGGCGGTACGAACTCGACACGGAATGACAAAGAATATGGATATCACAGTGGGGGTGCATCAAGGGTCAGCTCTGAGTCCGTTTCTCTTCGTGCTGACGCTTGATTGCATGGTGAACCACCTTGAGGAAGGTCCCTCAGGACCATCCTCTACGCTGACGATATCGCCCTAGTAGCCGACAGCCGTGAGGAGTTGGAAAAGAAGGTGCAGTTGTGGCAAGGAGCCCTCGCAGACAACGGCCTGCGGCTGAACGTGAGGAAGACGAAGTTCATCAGCTCCGAGCAGTGCACCGAACCGATCCTAGACTGCCATGGGGAGAAGATCGAAAAGGTGGAAGAATTCCGCTACCTCGGAAGCGACCTATCCCAGGAAGGAAGCGTGGATCAGGCGGTCAGGGGACGGATTAATGCAGCATGGCTCAAATGAAAGGAGTCCACAGGAATCCTCTGCGACCGTAGGTGCTCCAGGACACTCAAGGGCAAGCTATATAGAACAGTAGTGAGGCCCTCCTCTATGGCTGTGAGTGCTGGACCCTGGGTAGAGCACAGGAGCGGCAACTGCACGCCGCGGAAATGAGGATGCTCAGATGGGTATGTGGATGGACCCGTCAGGACAGAGTGCGAAATGAGGATGTTAGGACAGTGATGAAGACAGCTCCGATCCAGCTGAAGATGAGTGAGCAGCGCCTGTGGTACGGACACATCCTCAGAAGACAAGAAGACCATCCCACGAAGTTAGCCCTGAATTTTGAGGCACCCGGAAAGCGTCCGAGAGGAGCCCCAAGGAAAAGGTGGAGGGACGTCATCAAGAGAGATCTCGTCGAAATCGGCGCTGCGCCAGGTGACGCCCTTGATAGAATGAGGTGGCGACGGATCACAAAAGCAGCGGACCCTGCGACTGCGTGGGACTAAACGCTCAGGAGAAGAAGAAGAAGAAGATCGAAAAATGGTTCAAAGCTACTAGGTGGGACCGAAAGTTTCAGTGCTTTGTATGAACCATACCTAAGTTTTATAAATCTTGAGATCACAGAAGACTTGCTACCATTTCGTAGAGGAGGGAATAAGGTTTGAGTAATTCAAGACAGTTTCTTCAGGCCTTAAGTGGCTGGCATCGAGGTTGTAAGCTGTTATAACGATGTCTTGCTGCGGTCAAAACTCTAGCTCCAGGCGGGACTCAAACCTGCACTCACTGCTGACAGAGCGGGAATGCTCTACACCATCACACCACAGGCGTTATTTGATCGAACTCATGGATCCCACGAGACCTGGATGCTGCGTTCGATCAAACAGCGCCGATGGTGTAATGACGTATAGCACCCATCCGGGTCAGCGGGTAGTGCAGGTTCAAGTCCCACCGTGGCGCTAGAATTTTGATCGCAACAAGGCATATGTAACAGCCTAAGTAGATAAAAGATGTATTCGACGTCTCCCAAATTTGAAGAGTTCAGTCCACCTTTTGTGAGAGCCCAAAAATGGGATTTTTGTCCCACAGAGCTTTGCGGCAGGAGTCTCGAAAATGCCCGGGCAAAATTAAATACAAATTTAGGTGCTAACCGTTGGGAAGACTTATTCTAAAAACAGCAATAAAGCACTGAATCAATACTCTTTTGATTAGAGATAGAGATCTTCAAAATAGAAGGAATCTTTACCATCAGAATAGACGATAGCTCAGAGGACTACAGTAGGTAGAGTGAAGGCCCAAATAATTTTTTCTTAGTCTGTGGTTAGTTTAAGGTTTAAGGTATCGATAAGGGAAAGCGTGAAGTTCACTAGTCTGTACTGTAATTTTGCGCCTCAACAAATGGAGTACTCGTGTCCTGTCCTGTGTCCTTGGTTTCTTTTCTTACTGGAAGTGTACAAGATTTTTAAAGCTTTCTAAATATTATATAACGGAGGTCACGGCCACCTACCTATAATAAAATGGTTTGCGAAAGTGGAGAGAAACTGGTCCTTTAACACCAACATGAATCTTCCAAAACACTCTCAAAGGATCAGCTTGGAATTTGTTGGCCAATTGCTGGTATAATTTAATGCGGAATCCAGAAAACAAACAGGTAAAATGGAGCAGTATGCTTATCGGAATATAAAGAAGAAGGATGACAATCCACTGTGTTGTTTTGCTTCTTCTTACGACCCGGGCTGCTTCTTGATCTCACAGCCGGTTGGGACTTCGAACGGTGTCCAGAGGTAGAGAGTGAGCTTTATTGAAGATCCGCCAGTCGTGGTAAAGAGGAAGAGGACATATGGTGATCGGCAAAATCGGTTTACATGTATAGGCGCTGGGCTACTGTAGGGAAGGCGTTGCGAGAAAAAGAGTAAAAAAGAAGAAGAAAAAAGAGGCATGCGAGTCAACAAGAAGTAGGCTACGAGAGGCTAACTATGTAGTCCAGGGTTTTACGAAATGAGAAAGCATCAACATGAGACAACTGCACTTTACAACTGAAAATCTGCCCTGCTCTGGCAAACAAATTGTTCTGCGCAACCGATCCGCACTCCAATTAAAATGCCGTTAAATGTTCTCCCTTAAAACAGTAGATTTCCGATTTCAACTGAACGCGTATAAGTCGAAATCTCAGCTAGAGTCAAGGCATCAACAGCGTTGTTTACCAGTATCGGGAGGAACTCTGTATCACGGCAAAACGAGAACGTTTGCTGGCCGCAGTAACATTTTCTTACAAATACTAAATATTTCAGTTGCTTATTGCTGACCGATTGGTTCTGGGCGATATTACGTGAAATGATTACCACCATTCTCCGACGCATCGGCAGATATAACTTATCGCTTTAGGATAGGGCAGTTTTTTGTTACTGGAAATACACCATTAAGCTTTTAAATCAACCACCTTTCAATCAAAAGTCAATGTATCTAAAGCCAATCTAACAATAGGTACTATTTATTATAACAAGGTCACAGTAATTTTTCGTTTTATGAGAATCCAAAAATTCCCATACGTTATATGTTGTCTTAAGAAAGAATGCGCACTCTTTTATATTGGGCAGACAATACCGCCCGCGTCGCGTAGTCAAAAAGACGGAAAAATCAGTTGCAAATCGTCGCATGCTCATAACTCATTAATTTTGAGAAGCTATTGGTACCATTCGATTCGTCTCCTCGAGATCTGTACAACCATATCTAAAACTTTACCAGACCACCGCGTTTTCGCCGTGGGTGGCCTAAAAAATGACTGGAGCAGGCTCTTGCGATTAGAGCACCTTATTTTCCAGTACGTGCATGTGACGTGCAGTGTTTTCGGAGTATCTCAAGCATGTTGTTGTCAGTGCTCTGTCATGCCTGGAATGCTCCGAGATTGCGCCGTGCACAATGTATATACGATCGAACCTATCAATCTAATCGGCGGAAGCATGTCGACTGGGTTTCTATCTTCGCTTAATGGAAAACGTAAAGCCTTCAAGACTATCTTGCACCGTTTGGAGAATTTTATAAGAAATTTCCGGCCGTCCTACTTAGGATTTGCTCCATTCAGTCCGAAGGACATTTGGAGTGCGCCGTACACAATGTATATAGGATCGAACCTATCAATCGGTTCGACAACTGGTAGACTGTGCGTTTGGGGAGTTCTATCATAAATTTCTAGCCACCCTACTAAGGAATTGCTCTAAGGCTGTCCAGCTAGCCTTTGGAGTGCGCCATGATCAATGCATATAGAACCGAACCTTTCAATTGAGGGGGCGACCGCTTGCAAATTGCACGCACGGGCGTTTTCGGAGCGCAATAACTCTCTCATGTTCAAATCGTTTCGGCTGCAACTTCTGGGTCTTGTAGGAAGTAGGACGGCCTATTAGTGCACTAAAGCAGAATGGTGTAGCTTAGGAATAGGCAAAGTTACAGGGGTACGAAAATGCACGTGAGTTTTGTGTGACGCATTTTTTTTTCGATTTCGGTAGACCACTGCGCCAAGACGTGGAGAGCTAACAGCATTGAAATGCGTATGCAAACAGGGCGCTTAAGGCGCTTCACGATAACATTCTCAGAACTCCTCAGCTTCCTAAACTGCCTTAGCATCAGTTGCCGGTTTAAAGCAGAGGAAAACAGCGGTTAAAGTTTCTTGCGCTTTTTCTCGACTAGATTTGAGTATTCGGCACTCGCAGTGATGCCGTTCTTTCTGTTCAGTATGAAAAGCGCTATCGAATGGCTCCAAACCGACTTTGGAACCATCGATTTTTTGACAGATTCGCGTCGAGGACGAGGCCGCTCGAAGCCGTGGCAGAGGAACGATGGCGTCATCGAAAATCGATAGCTTCGAATAGGGCCATGCTTGATACCCTTCGACAGAGCTTTTCATGCTGAATTGAACGGTGTTGTTGAGTGTAGGAAAAACTATTCTAGGCCAGTAAGAGCGAGGAGAACATCGACCGTTGTTGTGGTAAATTGCACGCGCGGGCATGTTCTGAGCGCGATAATTCTGTTTATTGTGAACCTTTCCGGTTGCAGCTTGTGGGTTTTGTAGGCAGCAGAATGTTCTTGTAGTGCGCTGAAACACAGCAACGTAGCTTATGATTGGACAAAGTTACAGCAGTGCGAAAATGCAGGCTAGCCCTGTGTGACACGATTTTTCCCAATTTCGGTCGACTCCTGCAGGAAGACGCGGAAAGCTAACGGCCTTAATGTGCGTAGGTGAGCAGAACGATGAAGGTTCTTCACACCGACCTGCTCACAACTCCCTAGCTGATGAAACTGCCTTAGCACCAGCTGCCATTTTAGGACGGCGGGGTTTTAGCGTTTCAAGTTTCTTACACCATTATTCGCCCACATTTGAGTTTTCGACACTCACAATAACACCGTTAGCTTCTCCACGAAAAGCTCTATCGAACGATGGTAATCTTGACCAATTTCAGAAAAATGGATTTCTTGACAATTTCCCATTGAGGGAGGGCGGGTGTGCTCCAGGCCGAGCATGCGCGGACGATGACGTCATCGAAAATCGATATTTTCGAAATTGGCATTTTCGTCCAAATTCATCTAGGGTTATTTGGAGCGCTGATTAGGAATCCGACGTCCGTTTTTGAAAAATCGATTTCGGTAGGTTTTGGATTTTCTTCTGGATAATTGAGGGTGGTCGAGTCAGGATCACCGATTTTGCTCAAACTTTGTATAGGGGCGGCGACTTATTCGGGGTGCCGAACACGATGCCGAAGTTCATTTGGACGATTCAGGAGACCTCCCATACCGATAACTGAGGGTGATCGGTGATCCTGACCCGACCACCCTCGGGAAGTAACCTTCTGAAGTCGACGGTATTTTCAAAAGCGCACGTGGGATCCGTAATCAGCGCCTCAAATAACCGCCTAGATGTTTTTGGACGAAGTTTGCACGAGGAAATTTGGCCAATTTCGGAAATATCGGTTTTCGATGACGTCATCGTCCACGAAGGCCGGGCCTACGGCGCCCGCGCCCTCAATACGAAATTGTCAAAAACTCGATTTTTTGAAATTGGTCGAGAGTGAAAGCATTCGATAGAGCTTTTCGTGATGAAGCTAATGGTGTTACTGCGAGTGTCGAAAACCCAAATGTGGGAGAGTAAGAGGGCAGGAAACTTCAACCGCTAACTCCGCCGCCCTAAAATGTCGACCAAATCGGAAAAAATTGGATCGCACAAGCCTCACCTGCATTTTCGCGGCGCTGTAATTGAATCCGTTCATGAGCTACACCATTGTGCTTTAGAGCACGTCAAGAACCTTGTGCTGTATGGTAATCCTCGAGCTGCAGCCGGAAAGATTCGAATTTGATAGAGTTATTGCGCTACAAACTTGCCCGCGCGTGCACTTGCGAGCGGTAGTCCAGTCGGTTGATAGGTTCTATTCTATATGCATTGTTCACAGTGTACTCTAAAGCCTCCCAGCAACAGCAATTCCTGCCTTGGATGGCTGGAATTTTCTGATAAAACTTCCCAAACGCTCACTCTACAAGCTGTCGCGTACGCTCAATTGATATGTTCGATTCTAGATATACGCATTGTTCATGGCGTACTCTAAAGTCTTCAGGGAGAGAGGAGAGCAATTCCTGTGTAGGGCGGGCGGAAATTTCTAATCTAATCTAATTTCAAAAAGTTCTACTGTATATGCATAGTGCACGGCGCACTATCCCTTCTCGCTCCATAAAACCTCTTCATTTGTATAAGCTGCTGTCAGTGTGTGCACTGAAGCACCTAAAGAAGGTAAGCTTAGCTGTTTAGCACGATATTTGAACCGCTTCCGCCCATTCGATTGATAGGTTCGATCCTATATGCATTGTGCACGGCGCGCTCTCGGAGCATTCCAGGCATGACAGAGCACTGACAACGCACGCCATGCTTGAGATACTCCGAAAACACTGCACGTCACATGCACGTACTGGAAAATAAGATGCTCTAATCGCAAGAGCCTGCTCCAGTCATTTTTTAGGCCACCAACGGCGAAAACGCGGTGGCCTGATAAAGTGTTATATATGGTTTCATAGATCTCGAGGAGGCGAATCTAATGGTATCAACAGTTTCTCAAGCAACTTAAAATTGAAGGAGTTATAAACGTGCGACGGCTTGCGACGGAATTTTCCGTCGCAAACCGTCTTTTTGACCGCTTGACGCGGGCGGTGTTGTAGAATTCTTTTGCCAGTCAAAAATGTTTTGCTTCGTTCTGAAGGACTTTTCCATGTGAAGAGATAATGCCGCGCACTCATCTAGGATACTATAATGTTTATCTGATTGATAGTGTAAATGTTGTTTAGCTGGAGGAAGGATTGCAGCGTGTTTCTTCTACTGTGACTGGGCCTGCTGTTGCCAGGTCTGTGTGTGTGGCACAATCTACAGCAAATTCATTGCTTTCCAGCAGCTAAGGATGAACCAAAAATAATGTTGGAGGTCAAATGATAAGAAGTTTGTTTCTCTTCAAAGTCTCTTAGTCAATATTCTTTGGGTCACTTCGCGCTGGTGAATTTTTCTTAAGAATTTTTATTGAAAGTTTTCTTCAGAAAAGGGATAGAAAATTTTGACCGCATTAGACCGTATCTGTTTAAACTTTAGATGCGACTGATTTAGTTTGCAGAATGTCGATTTTCTTTCTGCATAAAGGTTTCTGCAATGTGAAGCTAAAGAGTATCCAATTCAAAGAAATGTCAGGTTCAGTTTGAAAAGTATCGAGCCTAAAGTGTATAATGGCATAAACTGTTTGTTATCGCGGGATTTTCGGTGAACCTACTTGTTTTCTGTATTTTTGGCATTTTTGCATGGTGCTTTTTAACTTTCATCGTAGAATTTGAGCCAAAACTTTTTAAAAATTGCATTTTTATGTCCAAAACTGGAAACTGTCTACCGAGAGTTTGAGCTATAAGCCAAAGTTCAGTGTGGCTTAGTTCGGTAAACATCTAACAGAAGTCAATAGAGTGTGCCTGCAGATGCTGCCTAGAATTGTCAGACGGGTAGATGGCGTGAGTAGCAGGGCAGAGGTGGAAGGCAGGAGATGCTTCATGCATTCTTGAAAGTGCTTGTGAAGCAGGGGATTAGTGAAAAACCGTGGCTTCTAATTTTACCACTAGGGAAGGAAAACTGCGAAAAGTGCACTGCAAATGTCGCTAAAAGGCCCGTAATTTGTGCGAGAACCATCGGAAGATGTGTACAGATAGCGTTCAGAAATACAATGGTGCTGAGAACGGTAGAGAGGCGTTGAGCTCACGAAAAGCTCTCTGAAAACCAGTTGGGGGTGCTCAAATTGCGCCACATTTGCATCGCCCAATACGGGCGGCTATTTTTACGAGGAACGATGCTGCTTTGCGCCGAAAATTTCTTCTAAACATCGAAAAATTGCGTTAGAAGCGTCCGAAATTGCGGCAAGTAAAGAGAACTTTTGCAAAGGAAACTGATTGCCTTCTAGAAATTCAATAACAAGGAAAAAGGCTATAATCTCGAGCGAAAAAGCCCACGGCGTTATACGATCGTCGGTGACGATCGAATATTACTTCTCGGGCAATAGGCCGAAGGTTTTCGCCGTCTTCACATGCTCAGCG
Organism: Heligmosomoides polygyrus polygyrus; assembly: GCA_947396885.1. Taxonomy (NCBI): domain Eukaryota; kingdom Metazoa; phylum Nematoda; class Chromadorea; order Rhabditida; family Heligmosomidae; genus Heligmosomoides; species Heligmosomoides polygyrus. The sequence continues at coordinate 106,949,548 of OX377203.1, forward strand.
TTCTCACTTATCAAGCACCGTTAGCTATTAGGCTGGCCGAACAGTCTTGAAATGAAAAATCTTTTTTATCTAACCATAGTTTTTGAAACAGACACTAGGAATCAACAATATATTCACCACAGAGCGATACAACCTTCTCCCAGCTCGGGATATCGCTGATTCCTTCGTCCAGAAATCAGCCGATTCCGATTTGAAGAAGTTGTCGACTGCCGTTTTGAGGTCAACATAACTTTCAAATTCTTCCCTCTCAAGGGGGTCCAAACAGATGGCACAAGATGCGGCGAATACGATGGATGGGCTACCGGATGCCAACCAAATTTGGCTATCTTCTCACAGGTTGTCGACGCAACGTGTGGGCGCGCGTTGTAGTACAACAGGTGGACAATGATCTTTTTCGCCTTTTTTCTCGCATTGCATCGGCCAATTTCTGAAGCTGATTAACGTATATGGAAGCGATGACCGCTTTGCCAGCAGCCAGCAGCTCATGGGAGATTGGCCTTTTCGCATCCCACCAAACGCAGAGTAAGTGTTTGCGTTGGTGTGCGTCTGGCTTCGGCTGGACTGGAGGTTCTGCGTCGCGTAGGAGAAAGACGGCATGACGTGCGCTGTTATCGTAGAGTGTCCAGTGTTCATCTCCAGTCACTAGATCCTCAGGAAATGCCTTTCGATGCGGCTGCGCAAGGAGTGACTGGTACATGTTCATTCGTACTTGCTTATGCGCCTCGCTCAGCCAGCTTGCCACGTAGTTGCTTCTGTATTGGATTTGAGAGCGAGCTGCAATCCATCATCATCGATAGCAGAAGCTCGTCCACTGCGCTCTCCGACTTCGAGGTTCATATCTCCTGAATCAAAGGAAGTGAACCAACGATGCACTGCGGTGCGGTTCACAGTCCCTGCTCCAAATGCATCGCTGATACTATTAGGGGGGGGGGGGGGCAAAAGTAATGAAACAAATTGAAAAAATCTTTATCTCTTTATAACTCAATTACAACTCAACGATGCAGAGGAATGTACTTGCCATTAAGGGCAATGACCTTGCTGCCATCGCTCAGCCAACTTCCTGATCCCATCCTTCCAGAACTGCTTGGGCGTGGTGTTGATCAACTGCTCGATATGGTTGCCAAGCACTGCTTGGGTCCTTGTGTCCCTTCCAATCAGGAAGTCCTTTAGGCTCAAGAAGTAGTGGTAGTCGTATAGGGAGATGTCCGGCAAATACGGTGGGTGAGGCATGTGGACGTAGCCCAGCTGGCCAAGCTTATCCGTGGTTACTTGTTCCCGATGGGGTGCGGCGTTGTCGAAGAGGAGAACCTTCTTGAAGCGCTGCGAATGAATAAGAGCGAGTCGTCGGCCCATCTCTTCTATTTCGTTCACCATGGCCTAGTAGTTCATCGTAGTGCTCTTGGGAAACAGCTTTCGGTAAACCGTTCCACGGGCGTAGACCCAAAAGCTCCAAAGGTGCTTCTGGCCGTGAGCATCTCGCCGAACGAAGGTCGGTAACAGGTCACCAGGCCTCACCCAGACTCGCTGCTTGGCAGGATTAAGGTAGAAGACGTACTTCTCATCTTGCGTGAATATTGAGCCCAGGCTGCTCGGGGTTGGGAATTGGGCGAGATTTGCGCGACACAGGTCGACTCGTCAGACAGGGGTTTCGGCATGAGACAGACTGGGGTTTTGGCATGCTTCTGGAAAGGGCAGAAGTGGTAACTTCTCAGGTGGTCTTCAGTAAGTAGCATACAAACATACAAATACGACAAGCACGAAACCAGACTCCAGCCACGAGATATATGGACACGGCATGGGGTGTTTCATTACTTTTGCCCCCCCCCCCCTAATAGAGGCCGTTGAGCTTGCGGTGGAGCCTCGGCACCATTCGTAGAAGGTGGCCACTCGAAGCTGTCGTTGGCTAATCATGTTCGACATTCCACAAAAATGACGCGCGCGGTCCCTTATATACTCATACAGCTAAAGCTTCTGGAACCTTCTACACGATCCCCACTGACCCAGGATTTTTGATTTTTTTCAGGAAATTCTGAAGTTTTCAAAATTTTGTTTCAAGACTTTTCGCCAGCCTAATAGATGGTAAATTTGGATCCGTCAGAGAACGACAACATGGGCTAGCGGGATGTTGGGTTGTATCAGGTGGGGCACTCTGCTTGGAGGCGATTTTTGAGACCGCGATGTTTCCTTTTTGGCATAGTCTAAAAATTGCCACCTCTAATGGCATTCCTTCCACTTGTTATGCCCGTGAAACGATAGTAGCCCAAGTCGAATACGTCAACAGTTGAACCATGCGGTATAGAAGGGAAGAACATACCCATGATGTAGCATCCACTATTTACCTTATTCTGCCAATCGTGGGTATGCTGTTAGGTGGTTGACACCGTGGATATCATCGCACATTCCGAAATGGATGAATCCAGCCTCTAGTATTGTAGGAAAAATCACTGGTATAGCTATCGTTTAGTTTAACAACGTTTTTGTAGCCTTCTTTACGAAGGTGAAGTTTATGCGGATAGGGTACCACCAAAAAGGTAAATGCTACTAATTTTGTACTTTTTTGATACTAGTCGCGAATATGGGCGGCACTGGGAGGTGGGAGTACGCCAGCAAATCAAGCCATATCAAATGATCACGTCATTGTACGGTTGGAATCCTGCTTGGTTGCCGTGTGTTCGGTCGGTACGCTAATTGGTTATGGTCGGCTAACACTTTTCCACCTCCCAGTGCTGCACGCATTCACGAAATGGACTGTTCTTTGTTATATGTTTAGAGTTCCTGCATAGTTCCGTTCCGAATAACATATCACTTTCGTATTAGGACAACTGGTATCGGTTTTAAAATCGATTTTAGTGTAGGAGGTAGTGAATTGCGTAAAAAAGGAGGCAGTACATCAACTTCAGTGGAAGATTTACAAAAAACGAAAAATAAAAATGATGATGCCGTAAAAAGCACGAAAAAAAAGAGGGCGCCTAGAGACTTGTTTTATGTGGAAATGCAGAGTTTACCAGAGGTCTTTAACTATTTGAATAATTCAAAAAATGTGCGGCTTATTTTAAAGAGCATAAATGTTGAAATCCTACGATGACTTTCATGCTAAAATCGCGTATTGCACTTGCCCATTGTGCCACGATGTGTTCATGATTGATGGGCTAAATGTTATTTGTATAAAGTTTCGCAGCGGAAGAATGAATGGTGTGTGGTGCAATGGCGGGGTCCACCTCTCATTTTTTGTGACATCCACATAAATTGTTCAGAAAACGTCTGAAGTGGGTACGGTAAGCACGTCTACATAAGCGTTCAAGTGTGTAAAGACATCAAGGACTATTTTAAGTAAGGAGAAACTGCCAGTTGTGGAAGAGATTTAGGGTGGGAACCGCTCTCTAGACTTGCACTCGCGCTGTCACGCACGTCTTCGCTGATCCTTCACTATGAGTAACCAATTTGCCCAAGTGAGATCGTTCATAAAACCTTCAGGCATTATGCAGTGATTCTATTAGGTTGGTGCATAAGTTCTCGGACATTTGATCCCTCCTGAATTGAAAGCGCATTTTCCCGCCAAATTTCTCACATGTATCAACGCGTAAACGATCGATCGATAGAGAAAGGAAAGGGCTACAAAACTGTTCCTAACATTTATTTCTGCGTTGTTAACGTCAGCTATTATGGCTAAGCAATTCATCCCAACTGAGACGCATACTCGGCACGTCGTGGTATTCCTGCATCAGTCTGGCCTCAATGCTAACGAATCGTATCATTGCCTGAAGGATGTTGACAACGAGAGTGCTCCTGCTCGAAGTACTGTGTACCAGTGGTTCTCGAAGTTTGCAGTTGGTGAATTCTCCGTTGAAGGTAATGAACGAGAAGGGCGCCCGATGACACTGGATTTGGATGGCCTCCGAAGTAGAGTGGAAGCGGACCCATACCAAACCACTCGCGAACTATCAAGCACTCTTGGTGTTAGTCACTCAACAGCCGTTCGAGGATTGAAGTCGACTGGCAAGGTGCAAAAATTGGGGCGCTGGGTATCTCACGACTTGACGCAACATGACATGGATCGCAGAGCCGATGTCGCTCTGTCTCTCCTTACCCTCAGTCGTACCCACTGATGGCTGGACAATCTTGTCATGGGGATGAGAAGTGGATACTCTACTCTAATTATCACCGGCGTGCACAGTGGGTTGACGCAACTGGAGAGGCAGAGGACGTTCCGAAATCCGACCTTCACGTGAAAAAGGTGATGCTCTGCATTTGGTGGAGCGTTCTTAGCGTAGAATACTGGGAGCTGCTGGACGAAGGGATAACAGTGACGGCAGAGATTCACGTCAACCAACTGAGGAAGTTGAGGGCCCACCTTCAAACCACACGAGGAGAGCAAGTGAGGATGTATTTTCTACACGACAACGCTGGACCGCATATTGCTAGAGCGACGGCGGCGGCTGAGTTGGCGGACTACGGACGGACCGTTCTTCCACATCCACCTTACTCACCAGATCTCGCTCCTTCTGATGATCATTTGTTTTCAAGCCTTCAACGCTATTCGGACGGCCAGCAATTTAGCAAGCAAGTCAAGGAGTCACTGCTCCCATTTTTCGAATCACAACCGGCCACGTTTTGGAGAAAAGGCATCCAGGAAAAGGCATGACTTACCAGCACGTTGGCGAAAGACAATTGATGTAAAGGGTGGTTACTTCAAATGATTTGATATCGTTGTTCGTATGTTGTGATAATAAATATTTCATGCCCCAAATGTCCGAGAACATATGCACCATCCTAATAAAAATTGGTTAGATTAGACTTCGATCTTTCTTTCTGATGCGAAATTTACTGAATCGTAATACCGCAGCAGAAATATAAAAAAATAACAATATTATGTCATTAACATTAATGGGACAGTTAGATTTGAGCGGAAATATTAATAATAAATAATAAATAAATAAATGTAAATAAATATAAATATTATATTCTTTATTATTCGATTACGTTATGAAATTTATAAACAGAAACAAAAACAAAAATCGGCAATTATTTTAGTGTCAGAAGAGATGATTGAGCCATGCACTCGTCCAAGACGTCGCGATTTTTATTCGATTTTTACAGGAACATTTCTGTTCGTGTGGAATTTCACATTTGTAAAGGATACAACGAAGACAATTGTAAAGAACACACAAATGCTCACCCTCATGCTTAATTTATGCAGCATTTACACTAATAGTCAATAAAAATCGCTACTAGCTTTTCGAGAGCATGGCTCGATCTCGTCTTTTAATTCATTAAATGATTTATGCCTCGCTTAAAATAAAAACTGTCTTAATTTTTTTCTCGGAAAAAAAGAATTCTATAGAATTATTACACTCATTCGGGAGAACTAAAAGTTTCAAGAAAAGGAGGTTATACCAAACTTTCCTTAAACAAAAAATTGTTCTAATCATTTTGGATAGCCTTCTGTTTAACCTATGAGAAGCTCCTTTTGATTTGGGAGACGCTCACATTGATTTCAGAAGCATCAGGTTTGTTTCGAAGTGTCCAATTGGATGAAAGTGTCCAAGTTGATGTGAAAATTATATATATTGGACATATGTAGATATACATTGTATTGGTACATTGGACATGGAGCATTTCTAACATTGATAAAGAGAAGAGATGGATGCTGGCAAAGAATTTCTGAGATTATTCTAAAAGAGATTCTGGGATGTTGCTGGACTTCGAGCACGAGACTTTCACGAAACCTTCGTCATTCTCCCGTCGTAAATGCCTCCCAATAAAAACTAAAAGATCGCGCATTGGAGCAATGCGTGTCGATTCTATTTCCTCTCGAAAAGACGATTTATAGAGTTTTCCATCTCTAATGCTTACGATGACATATAATCACTGGAGGCTAAAATTGGTTAGACTTCGATCTTTCTCTCTGATGCGGGCATTTTTAGAGGCACCAAAATAGTCCTCGCCCCGAGAAACGTGCAGCGGCGATTCGTTTAAAGTTTGTGCCGATAGAGGTAATTCTCAGCATGAAATGAAACAAAATGAACCTTCTCCTTTTGAGGCGGATCTGGAAATAGTTCATTTTCGTTGAGCCTAGTGAAAGCGCAGAAAAAAGAGTATGTGGAATGTGAAATGAAGCCACCTCAGACGAGCATAATTGGATTTGGATTAGAAAGTTTTTTGCGTCTAGATAGTATATTATTAGGTTTTTAAAGAACTAAATGAAACAAACGGTGATGAGGGAATAGATTAGCCGAATAAGGGGATACATAGAAGCAGTTCGACAAGCTTCTGTAGCTCCTCGGCGAGACTTCTTCAGCTTTCTCCCTCGTCAATCTCCCTGAAGATGCTGTTGACAGTCGCAGAAGGCATCGCTCCTTCGCTGGCTGCACGCTTCCGTGTTGCCAACTTTCAACAGGCTTCAGCAGCTTCCTTGAGAATGCCGTCATTGAAGATTATCCGCGACTTCTTCCTGTCGGGGATAATCTACATCAGAGAGAATCAAACTTCATCGGTTTGATTCGGACTTGTGGAACACCGATGTCTCCAAAACGAGTCCAGTGTTTGAAACGTCGTGAGTTCGACTGGGCAAAATATCAAACCCGCATGAAAGTACAGAAAATATAAAACTTATTATGGAATATGAATGAAGAAAATCGCGTCATGCGGTTTTCCAAAGCCTCAAATGTTAGACTCGATTGAGTGCGTACGCTCGAAGCTTCGCTGTGAACTGTCCATATCGGTTTCCAATGCTACTTTTAAAGTACTATATAATACTAACAAGCAGCACACCACAACTTGTCAGCGAATTGCAGTCGCAAGTTGCGAATTATGTACTTTCAAGAGTTAACAAGTGCGCTGCTATTTAGAAAAACACATTAAGAGTAGTGTGATACAGCGATTTCGTCAGTTTACGATAGAACAACGATAACAGCCTATGCATCCTCAACTGGGTCTAAAATTTGAAGCTTTGGAAATATAGGGTATGGCGTAACCCCTGCCATCCACATGTAGCCAAATGTTCATTTCTCCCGTGTGTGCCCTAGGCTTCCTCACAACCGCGTCACTGACGGCAAGAGGGTAACTTTCCAAATAAAGGCTACATCTTTTTCTAAACTCTGTAGAGGTTGTGGAAAAGCGAAATTGAAGTTGAAATTGAAGCTTTCCTTCAAAAATGAACGTCACTATTCATCGATCTGATTGAAGCTTTAAAAAGAATGTCTGAAAAGTATTTATAAATTATTTGAAAGATGACAAAATTTCTACCCGTTAAGCTGTAGTGAAATTCTGAGAACAGTCTTAAAGATCACTGCAATGTGTTTGGAAAACGACGAGCAAAACGAAAATGAGCAGGTATAGGAAATTAATTGATGTATGAGTGCAGTCGGGGAAGGTGCCGGTTGTAGCCTGCACCCGATACCAGGTTCCTGATTCGGATTTCCTGCCTAGGCCAGTCAAGGGTTCCATCCCTCCGGGGTCGGCGAACTTTTACCAGATACCAGGTGGGAAGGATAAAGCACTGACTTGTTCATCGGCTGGTCACCGCAAGTCCATGACGTCCATAGTCCATAAACGCGACACAAATTCTTACTGAGCAAGACATCCTCTTCCAAACGACATATAACACCAAGCAAAAAGTCCAACCACACAACCGGGGTTTTGGTAAAAATTCGGACGGAAAAGTGGGTATTCCCAATTTGATGACCTAAAAATCAATAAAGGACAAGTGATAAAATAGGACCAACACACATTCTTGTAGTACAGAACATTGTCTTCCAGGTGCTATAAAAAACGGCGCAAAAAATTACAAACCTAAGCGGAGAGAACAAGTGCAGAAATGACTACTTTTTCACTTTTTCACTTTTCACTTCAACGACATAAAAATTGACAAAATTCATGATGAAAAAGAAATGCAATACACGTTCTGATAGAGCAAATCATTCTCTTTCGAAATCTGTGCAGCTCTATGCAAGGAACCTCCGGCGAAATCTGCAGTGAATCGTTGAAAAAAACGGCGGGGACTTATGGGACAACCTAATACATACATCAACAACCGCTCCGACATCTACTCCCCAGCTTTTTGTCATTTTTGATTTAAAAAAATAATTAAAATAAATTTTTTAAAAGTTAAAATGAATTTTTAGGGTAATTTGTAGCAGTAAGTGTTTAACAAGGACGACGAATCAAACATTGCATAGACCCCTTTGCACTACTTGTGAAGGTCAGATGTGGACATCTTGGAAACGATAGAAAGGTTGCCTCCTCTCTCCTAGGTTCTCTGTGTCTTCACAACATATCTAATGTCTTCACGAAATTGTACAGAAGAGGAATGCTTGACGCTCAAACAAAGCGCTCACCTTCATCATCTGCAATCCTTTACTAACACGCCTGTTGTGCGAAGAAGACGCGTCCATTAAAGGCTTACCTGGGTACAGCCCGACGATCATTACTTGAGGTTGGTGTAGAGATGGAGACACAGGGAGGCGACAACGAGGAACTCCAAGGAAAATGAGATGCACAAAAGGCAGAAAGACGCCATGAATTCGCTGACTGATGGCATGAACAGCACATCCTGCGAATGCATGAAAAGAAGCATCGGGAGAAGAAGAACAGGAGGCTGGCAGTTCCGGACTACCAAAACGGGAGGCCTCCTCACGATGAGAAACGCAGGAAAGCCTACAGCTACGAGTATAATGTGATGGAGTCGTGCACAGGTCTCCATAAGCATCTCCTCATTCTTTACTGTACATAGTGCCATGCTGACGCACCGCATAATCACCTCTGAAATGTCTGTTGCTAATACTGCATAGGGGATGTCCTCTGCTTCAGATGAAGTCTACCTAGCGCAAAGATGCCTCCTCTACATCTCTATCTCAACTGATCTAACAAAGACGTTTGTTAACTAACCCCAGCGATCCTAAACAATACCTATAAGATCTTGCAAGGCATATAACATGGAGCATAGTGGTGAAGTTCGTTTTTGCTGGCGGGCCACTGGGCAATTCTTTGTCGTCCAGTAAGCCCGTTCCGACTTGCAGCGGGCCCGAGGAGAATTGAGACCACCGAATTAGCCTATGCGCTAAGGAAATTCTCGCCCATATTTGGGTTGAAATTGAAAACTTTACACGAATTCGGTTAAAGTGGCAGTGCAAAATTTCCAGCACTAGTCGCATGGGCGCATATTCGAGGTGAATGAAAGAAAGATCTCGTATTCAGGTTTAGACCTTGTAGTGACCTATTGTTAGTGGTCGCAGGGGCGAACCAAAGAATGAAAGGAAACACTGACGTCATCCCATCCCTCTAGCTTCGTTTTTTCGTCACCTATCTGTTTTAACGTATATTGTAGTGTATCCTGGTATCTATCCTAATAAAAGGGGCAGACACTGTTTTTGCGTCTTCATTCAGTGGATATGGTTATGTGACAAGGGATGACTAGGCAGCTGGAACTATAGAGTTGTCTCCCTTCGACTAAAATATCTGTTCCGTATTTTACAACGTTGTTGAGAAGAAACAACCCTGGAATTAGGAGCGTTTGGCTTTTCTTGTTTTAACCTTCATTTAACAACTTTAAACTAAGACAGTTTGAGGTAGTCCGTACTACATCTAGATATTTGGATAAAAAGTCCTCGGAGACCCGTAGACTGCAGCTTTTGAAGTTTTTTTTTCTGAAGTTTTCACTGAATAACGGTGTTTCCATGGAGATGTATTGGAGTCTACTCGAACTGAAGTGCACTGTAATTTCAATCGGTCCAAGGAGTATCTGCCTCAGCTATTAGAAGGCTCCTCGAAAGAAATTCATGACGGACAGTTTAAAGCGTTCATATGCATTCGAAAGCGAAGAGCGTCAACGAAGTAGTGAAGAAGATTCACGTTCCTCTCGTATTCTATTTCGCTAGGCTTTATCCACTAATATGCGCTACAGAACTCGGAGCGCTACGTAAACAGGATGAGCCAGCGAGCAGCCATTCACAACGAGGTAGATAGGACAATGCTCTGACTGACACGATTCACGCATGTAACAGAAGGCGTTCAGAGTTCTGATCTTCGTCTACGCTAAACTCAAGAAACGGAGATGCTCACTTCTCTGTAAAAGAGACCGATGATGGGATCGACTGAGAAGATAACTCATTTCCTTTATATCTTCTGCACGAAGACAGTGGACGGAATTTCGCGAAATGACAAGAGAACGCCAGGACCCTCATTAGCGCGCTGGTTAGGATTCGTCATAAAACTCTGACCGTGAGCGAAAAGTTTGAAGCTTTTCGTGTCCATCGAGCGAGGAGGGCCCATTGGACTACTCCGGCACGCGACAGGGATAGTGGAGACGTTGCTGGCGCTCACTCGAGCAATTCGAAGATCAACGGCACGGCGGGTAAGAGCACATGAATCAGAATGTTGGACGCAAACACATCTGGCTAAGAAGACTCGCCCACCCATTCTTTTGGGGGAAGGCCAGGAGGTACACCCGCCCCCTGCTGGGGGGCGTGCGATCTTCCTCTCATCCCCCTTGTTCACCCACCCCAACCCCCTAGCCTTCACCGAGAGTCTAACGGCTGCCTTACAAAACCTTTAGCACGCAAAACAAAACTTTCGGGTCAGGAGAACAACGGTGTACCTCCTGACGCCACGCCTCCCAGCAGCACCGCTGTTCTGCGGCTCCTGTCGCGCTGCCCATTCTTCTGCAGCATGTGCATCAGCGTGAATCCTAATTTTGGATCATCGAATGAGCCATGTGAGCAAGAAGGCGTCAACACGGTGCCTATGCCGCGGTGAAACTAAGGTAATTGGGTGAGACGCGTCCGACATATTCTTGAAAACGTGTTGACGACGTTGACGAATAAAAAGGAAAGAGCAGGAAGGAAGCTAAGAGGTGTCGGCGCAGCGTTAAATCATTACGATACGGGAGGAAAAGGTTCGCGGATGCATGTGCGATTCAACAAAAACTCATCAGAAGGGAGAGTGACTAACAGAACCTCATTCCGGTTGGGGGGTGGAGACTGGCGTGAAATGATCCAGACGACGAATATTTCCTTTATGTTTCGGACCATTTAACTTCAAAGGAGATAGCCCACCAGTCTTGTAATAGCGACTTTTAAACTCTCCGTACGGAAGGCCCTAAAAGCGGCCCTGAAAGCTATCGGCTTTCTATGTACTAACGAGGCTATGACAGGAATATGTCTGCCACTAGGAAGAGTCATCAACTGTTGTTGGATTTTATACCAAACGGAATCCGTCCTGTTTCCGATCCGCATAACATCCAGTGGCTGATGTTGTGGATGAAAATGTTGAAATTGATCGGTTTATGGTAGACTGAAGGTGAATAATCTCTACTTCATACCATTTTGTGAGAACGGCTGTTCTAATAGCCGCTGAGGCAAGAACCGTAAACACCCAAGCCATTCGCAAAGAGTTCGCAGAGAATTTGTTATGAATAGAGTAATGAATTCGGCTCAACGGTGACTGCTGAAAACAATGTGTCTTCGAGCGGATAATACTTGCGAATGGCGTGAAGTAAGACAGGTGAAAAAACAGTGGGAAACATGAGACAAAGTGGCTTCTTTAAGAATTCATTGGTGGTGGTCTCATAGCGTTTACAGAAGAAGCATTCTAATGAATAGCAGGACAACGAGAGAGTTGACTGACGAAAAAGAGGGCATATTCGTGACTGCCAACTCCTGCAGATCTCTTTAGAAATGTGCTGTGTGGCTGCATCTTTAATTTTAGAAACCAAATCCTGCTAGTTGACAGCAGTATACTTCTCTCTGCCTGGGGCGCCTGGTGCAGTGCAGCGAAATTTTCAGATCTCCAGATCCGGATCCCGACCGGAGCGACCTGTTCAGCGTCGATGAGTAGGTGCAAAAATCTGAACGTGGAAATGTGGACGAAGGATAAAGCACGACGTTGCTCACTCCCTTTGTGGGATGCGCTACGCATTCTACTTCTACGGGATGTCATGGGGTGCTTTGAATGCGTATATGGTCATGCAATGTCTTGCGGAGGCAAGCTGAAGGACAATTCAACGTGTTATCCTTCCTATGAATGTCTGGTACCAATTCACCGACCCCGGAGGCACGGAAGGCTTGGTTGGCCTGGGCGGGAAATCTGAACCAGGAAACTAGTGTCGGGTGTACGCGACAGCCGGCACCTCCTACTGCGTTACACGCGCCTCACTAAAGCTCAGTGGGTAAAAATGTTGTCATCATTGAAACAACCATACTATATATGTATACATATTAATCCGCTAAGCAATAAGCCATAAAACAGGAAAATCGGGAGGGTGAAATATAGAAGGGAAATTGCGGGGCGCGAAAATAAGGAATTTACCCAGATTGTTCTTCGTGCCCGGGAACTTCAGTCCTGGCGGTAGTCGAGCTCGCTGAACACGAATCTGAAGTTCATTTTTGAAGTGTCGATCGCCATCAATCGATATTGAGTAATTTATCGATTTTTTGTGGATGTCGGTCAGGCGGCCTGCAACTTCAACCCTGGGGAATCAAGGCAGTTCGTTTATGCCTCCTTTCCATGCTTTTGCCCTATACAATAAGCAGTTTTTCCCAAACGCGGGCACAACGTTCCACTAAATCTGATAGCAAAAATTTCTCTAATAGTCATGTCTTCCATAACGCTTGTTCTAGTTGTAAATAAAGAAGAAAAATTAAGGCTGCTCTTTCGTTAAAGTAATCACAGACTTTTTTAAAGGTAGGAGGCGGTGTCATGAAAACTTGGTTGTGGAGACTTTAACTCGAAAACTAAAAAATTGAGATTGAAAGCGTATAAATTAAATTTGAGCTTTTCTTTTTCGTAGGCCCAGAATTACGCAAGAGTGTTCACAACATTTGAATGGCCTAGAGTTTCCACCATCTCAGCTAAACGATATTTGCGAATCTTGGCTTAGTATTTGACGAAATTGAGCCTTAGTCTCCTTCTGTACATTGTTTGTTTGACTGAAAGTGCAAATGGAATTCGCTTGGAGATCAGAGATCTCGATCGCTTAGGAACTGTCCAGAACCCTTCGCCCTCTTTCACATGAAAGCAGTGTTTTGGTACATTCGAGAACTTGGGTACTGATTTGTTTTCTGATTTTGTGATAGGCTTCCAGTCTGAATTCTCTCAAGAATTTTTTTTGCGAGATTAGGGAGAGTAGCCATGGGTGATCAATCCATGCATTTCTACCACCTACGAAATCTTGGACGTCTTCGAGTCATATAAGTCACCATCCGGTGATTGGTCTTGAGCTACTACTGGAGAAAAATAGGTGGGTGGTTAATCCGTTCAGTTATTATTCATAGCTTCAGAGCCACGCAAGTATTGGGCGTCTGGTTGAGCTAAGGCGACTCTTCCTTTATTAACAAGTACGCGAACCTAGCCACACCACTCCATAGGTGCTGCGCAAATAGAAGAGATTAAGTGATTGTCAGAAATAATGCTTAGGCTAACTAAAAAGAAAATGAAATTCGAGCATAATTTTGTCGTATCACAGTGCATAACCAAAACCAATTCGTCACCTTTAAGTGAACATCTACATTCCCAACGCGGGCGTGGCACAATCTCAACGTCTGGTTTTTTTTGTGGGGGGAGGGCTTATGTAGCTAGCATGATAAGTGAGTTGTTGAGTTTTAGGATTACTCTATTTACAAAACTTCAACATTTTTTGGACCCCCTGAGCAACCAAGGACTGCACCGGTCAAGATTTTGTCTGAAAATGAGACTAGAGGAAGGCGCCACGATAAGAAGGCCCCACGCGAGAGAACTAGTGCTGCATTTCTTTCTGTTTTTCTTGATACAACAGTTCAAAATCAAGGCGGCTTGGTTATTCGCTTCTATTTATTTAGTTATTTGTGGTCTCATACTATCTTTCACGTGGACATGTTCCAATACAACCACAAACGGAGATCCACGGCACTGAACTAGTAGATTGTTCGAAAATTGATGTCGTAGCGATTGCATGGCTTACATCACTATATGCTATTTTAAAGTTTAGACTTCAGACTATCTTCTACCTCAAACTGAGCATCAGCTTACCGAAAGGTAACAAAAGTCATCCAACATTATCCAACCAATCCAATATATCATTGATTAATGTTTGTTATTGATATGCATGATTTCGCTTTGAAAATATGATACATTAATTATCGAACAGCCCATTAATATAAAAACGACACTAATGAAATTAAGGAAGAAAGGCTTAAAAGGACATAACTAATCAAGCAGGAATGAAACAGCAACTGAACGACGAGGAGTAACAACGGAAGCGAAGCTCATGGAAGAAACGACTATCCAAAATTCTTCTCAAATCTCAGGAAACTAGTTTTTAGAAGGATTCTAAATGAAGGTACAGTCAGTTGTTGGCAATAAATTCGCTTTAGCAGAGGAATAATCTCCGACAAAAGAACTTTGACTTGGAACAAGATTTAGCTAGAGCTTTTATGTTTTAAAATCCCTCCTCTAGTATGTGCAGGCAACAATTTAAAGAAGGGTGCGGTGTTTATTTATTTCTTTAGATCGGTTTCTTGTCATCACAAGAAAAACAGTATAGGCATAGTATAGAAAGCAATATATGGAACAATATTAACCGAGGGCCACTCCATGTTAATGGATGGGGGTGGGATGGATAATGGGAAGGGACAGCTTGGTTCAGAAGGGCAGTGGCCCGCCAACACTGTTAGTCCTAGCAACGTGGTGGGAGAAGGCGTGAAATGGACTCGGATGCCATCTTAGTAGGTCCCAACATTCCCGAGGTCCACATTGTGAAGTCAATGGGCTATGACGACGGCCAAAATGCAACAAAAGAAAATATTAGTAACGAACAAGAAGAAGCAGACGAAAAACGAAATGCATCGTAATAGTAACAGATATTGCAATAATATTGTCATCGGGAAAAAGAAGAGCAGTCTTTTCGAAGTGGAGGCACATCCTAGACTAGTTAATCTGGGATAGTCCTCAGGAAGTATTCGATTACATGGGTCTAGAATGTACGTATAGCATCGCCTCCACCTGAGTAAACTAGCGTCAAGTTCCTTTCTCCGCATTACTGACCTTGCTAAAAATAGATCCAGAGTAGGTAGCGGTAGTAGGTCTATCAGTTTTGATTCGAAATATGTGGCGCCGAGCAGGTTTTGCTTGTGGCAGTATGTCGCCCTCTCATACAATTTCAGGCGAGCCACCAGTAGCTTCCACATGAAGAGGAAATCAAAAAATCTAATGTCCTTCTAACCTCCAATGTATTTGCACCAAGGATCTTAAGTCGTTCCTCACATGAGTCTGACTAATCCGTTCCATATGGGGTCTATAGACTTGAACTCGCGTAGTATATTATTACATTTGGAGCATGCGTTAAGCAAAACATCTCTGATATGGTCATTGTGTGCGAACCTATCGCTGTAGGTATTACCTAAATCCAGTACCTTGTTTGTGCGTGTAAGAGGCCTACTACTTATAGTAAAGTTCTAGTTAGGATGTCCTTTACTGAAACAAACTATTAAGGTCTTTTTAGGAGATATATTAAGTTTTACTTTTGAGACCATTTGCTCTGCATCCAGTCCTAACAGTAACTGATTGCAGAGTTGATATTCGTTCTTCCAGTAATTATTTTGAACGCCATTACTAGATAGTTTTCCGTCTTCTTGATTTTTGGCTTATCTTCGTATCTTATCTTTGTGGAGAGCTATTTACCGACCTTTGTTTTCTCAATGAAAGAGGCTTCTAAGACTGATGACTGAGGCTCTGCGCGGTTTCTTTCGGAGACTCGTATTCGCAACGAAAGCTATTCCCGCCGACAATTTTATTAGGGAGACAGAATTTCAGCGCATTCATGAATTGTCGGACAAAACGTAATATTGTTTAGCAACAGAGCAAGTGGTTCCGATCGAACGCGCCCAATAAATTTCAGTTTTTCTAGAATTCCTGGAAAACATATTGGACGGAGTTTCGGTAACGATTTCCCTGAGGAGATGTCATGATGTCTGAAAAAGTTGTAGCCGTGATGAGAACGCAGAGAATGTCAAGCAGGGTGCTGAAACGTCAGTTTCGCACAGCCATTTCAAGAGATATTCATCCGATGAATAATAACTTCGTTTTGGGAACCGCAGCCACAGCTGAAAACCACCAGCAGTAGTCATCTTTTAATCTGAAGTTTTCAGAGAATTTTATAGCGAAAGTTGTGCCTAGCGTCTCCCATCTATCGCAACTATAGTTATGGCCGTAGCCTTTCATAAACGCCGAAAAAACCGTATTTTCGCGGCTTTTCCGGCCTTTCGAAATAACTGCTTTCAAGTTAAATATTTGAGAAAACAAGCACATTTTTGAGAGTTCAGCAGCTTAAGCTCTATCAGATAGCACGAAATTTTTTTAGAGTTTCAAAATTCAACCGAATTTACCTAAATTTCAATTTTACTTTCAAAATCGTGCTCCATTGCGAAGGACGAGTTGTCCGTCGCAAACCGTCACATGCTCACAATTTCTCTAATTTTAGGTTTTTTGAGAAACGCTTGGCTCACTTCGATTCGTCTCCTTGAGATCTACACAAGCGTTATACAGCTTTAGCAGAAAGCCGCATTTTCGCTGTGGGTGGCCAAAATGACTGGAGCAGATTCTTTGCGATTGGAGCAACTTATTTCCCAGGACTTGCATGTTTTCGGAGTATCTCAAACATGTGTAGACGCACCCACAACAATGTTAAACACATGAATTTTAAAAGTGAAGCTGTATATAAAGCAGATAAACGGCAGCTATGTTTAAGTGTAAAGATCTCTTAGCAGTCACCGTATGAAGTTGGATTAGTGCGACTTTCATCTTTACTCGGGATTGCGCGATGAAAGCAGAGCTGCTGACCGATTATTTCTTTCCTCTAGAATTTCGGTTTGAGTGACATGGGACGCTGATTACTGAAACCACAGTGAATAATAAGAGCCGAGTTAGCCTAATGGTTAGTAGTGTAGTTTTATGCACAAGCGGTCACAGGTTCGGCTTCCGGCTCCGGCACGACATGCCCTGCAAAAATTGCAAAAATGGCAACGGTTCCAGCGTCAGGCTGCCGAGGGCCGAACGACCTCGGCTAAAGAAGCTAGTTCGACTGGGGACTCTGTTACCAGCGGACCCTGCGACTGCGCGGGACTAAACGCTCCGGAGAAGAAGAAGACGGCAAATAATGTGGCGGGCAAGAATGGCTGGCTTCAGAAGGAAAGCTGTAGTCAACTATTGGTTTCGGGCTATACGAATTGCCCCAACGCGATCCATTATCTTCAACAACCTCGTTCTGTAAAACGATGGATATAGGGAATGGGCGGAATACCAGGAACATTGGCGAAATCGTTCTCATCCGACATCCAGTCAATCTATATTTGGCTACCTTGACAACTGATATTCTAAACCCGAAACAAAAACGGGCATGGGTAACAGGTAACGGGTAAAAATTCTTCCGCTTTCCTAAACCCAATGGAATTTCTGCTAAACTCTGCAAATATAAGCAGAAGTATTCAAAAATTGCTTCGAAATTTTTCATCATCATAGATTTTTCAAACGACGAAAATGTAGCTTTAAGTATTTTTGCGAGCTTGTGAATACCCTTGAAGAGACATTCCCTTGCTTCAGGAAATATAAACTTCAGACCCATTTTTCCCCATTACCCATAACCAGTCGACTAAAAGACCACGCAGTTTATTTTGGGTGCTGACAAATTCTGCTCAGCTCGGCATTTTTTCCCCATTACCCATAACCAGTCGACTAAAAGACCACGCAGTTTATTCTGGGTGCTGACAAATTCTGCTCAGCTCGGCATCACTTTGGTCCATATTTGTTCTAAGTTGGGGACATCATGTATCAATGGCAACACAAGATACGCTAGTCATCGGATGACGATGTTTATGAGTGTTTATGGAAGCGGTTGCCACACACTAACATAATTCTTACTGTCAATCAAATAAAAATCGCAACGAATCAGTGAGGCCCTGTCGCTGGTGTTTCCTGCGCTCCAAAACAACATTTAATCATTATTTTACCTAAAAATAAATTAAAATTTGTGTTGTGGCAATGTCTCTTTTTGAACATTTGAATAAAAAATTCAGCGTTATTTTTTTGCATTTCTTGAATTGCTTTCAGTGGAGAATTTTTAACGCGTACAGGGAGTGACGTAAAAATTCCTTCCGGTGGTTCATGGGTTCTAACTGTTCAACTGCTTGCAATTTAAATACTACTGCTAGTTTTATTAGCAGCGAGTTTTCAGGTGCATCGCTTTTTATCCTAACTGAAAAGATTGATAGTGAACGAAGAACGATCATTTGAAGTAAGGAATCACATATGGAGAGAAGGTTCCCTACGACCTGTTATTTACTTCTTATTGAAGCTACAGGAACACCAGAAGATTGGAATCTATTAGCCCGAAGCGGAATTTTGCGAATGGAATTGCTTCGTAGTTTTTCAACATCATAGATCTTTTCTTTGAAGGATGTAGAAGATGTTAGTGCAGAACTTAGAACTGAACTATACTACGAGTGATGAATGAAACAGCAGTTGTTTTTCTATGAAGCTCCTACGAACTCCCATGCCATTTTCGAAGAAAAGCTGAAAGCGAGGTAATTGTACGCTTGAAGACTTAGAGAGTAGACGTTCGATCTTTGACTCCTGCAATCGTATGACACTGGTCATTAAGACAGCTAGAGTGCTATTGAATGTCCTCAACACGTCAATTAAGCGTTTGTAATAGTTAGTTGTATGTGATAGCGTACTAGACTCGACCTATTACAAAGAAATGATGTGGAGTTCAAGAAGCGTACACTTATTCTACTCACCAAATAAGCAGTAGGACAAAATTTGGTTAGCTATTCTGCTTAAACTTTTGCGGTACTCATGGAAAGTTATTTCTTGCAGAATAAGGCATAAGGCATACATACCATGTCCATCAGCTGGATTGAATGAATCAAGATAAAGAGAACTGGAGAATTGTTTCAGATCACTACCCGGTCCTCTCCAAAACCTTCTCCGAAAGTTTTCTCAGAAAGGTGTAAAGATTGGGGGTACGCACGTCAGAGCTAATGAGGCGAATGGTAATGAACATAACGCTCGCTCAAGGAACTACAAGAGAGCAATTTCGCTCGTAATATCTCCCTAAAACGCCCAAATGGGTGTTTTTGCAATGCGAGGTTGCATGAGATCCGTTTTCAGAGGAAACTGTGCAAAGCAGTATTTTCTTCTGAAAATTGGAAAGTTGGGGACCTACTGCATTGTTTGATAAACGCTGTGTCAACAGCATAAAGAGTTCACCGTTTTTGAGTGTTCGAAATTTTAAATCGAGACTTCAGCGCTACCCGGAAAACGGTGGTTTTGCCTTTACTAATAATGATGTTTTTCTGCTAAAATAAGTTAAAACGAATGTTGTGGTAGAAGATTCAAGATCTTTCCTAGTCGGGGGGGGGGGGGGCTCGCAGGAAAAGCAAGTTGGCATATCTCGATGTGAGACTGCATAGAACGCTACTTTTGCCGGCTAGCTCAGTGTGCACAGTGTCTGGTAAATAATTCACTTTGTATTTTACCGCCTTTGTAAAAAAGATTAATAGTAAGTGAGGTGCTTCCCACCCCTCCTTACTACGACAGATCCCATCTTCATTGTTCAGAAGGTAAGTTCATACTAACGATAAGGCGCGCGTGCCTTCCATTCCTTATCAAACCTATCTCATCTTCCTTACTATGGTTTTTCAAGCTTAGTGGGCTTTTCAGCTGCTCAGTTTTTCAGCTGCTAGAAGTGTTTTCGGCCTGTTTTGAGAGGAAAGTTAAATTGTTTTGAAGCGGACACTTTTCGAAGCATAGGGAACGTCTTTGAATTCACGACACGACCGAATACATTGTAGTCATATCCAAATAATTTTGTTTCAAAAATCTTTTCTAAAACTCCAAATTTTCAGAGCGCCCCAAGAAGTAGCTATACTGTCTCAGCTTCACTAGATTCTTACATTTTTACTTATGGTGATATTTTCATGCCGACTGTAAGTGGGGAAAAACCAGAAAATTTTCATGGCGTCAAACTAAAGAGATTCTGTCACAAACTCAACCACTAATACACCGTGTTTTTTGTTATTGAATATTGATTATGTAAAAACCCTTAAGTGGTATTCGCCAGTCCTACACACTCTACTAGATTTATACACATGTAAACATCATTTGCGTTAATACTCAAATAAACATAGCGATCCACTAGACGAATGCACGGCGTGATCTCTTCGCTTGACAATCTCAGAACGTATCTGTGGCTAAAGTGGTACTAAATATGTGAAAATCCCGACGAATTCATCTGTAAGCATTTCATCAAACATTTTAGAGAACCTTGGAGAACTCGCCCTTGATCTTTCTCTGATATGTTCTTCCCTATACCTCCTCTTGTGTCAACACGAGCCTTTGGACAAGATAGTATGACGCAAGTTTTGTGCAAATTAGGGGTGTACATCTAACGTATAACGGTGGACGAACGAAATTTCTCGTTGAAAAAGACTGTGTAAAGAATTTAAGTTCAACGGAGTTTAACGGTGCGAATCTTCGTGCTCCCATCGAAACTTGGGCATGACATAACTTCTATGTAAAACTCGCATGATGACACATTGCCTGCGAGCTAAACGAAGGTAGAAAATTTAGGATGAAATATGCTTTGAAGCGTCAGTTTCGAGAATTAAGCACGATTGCATTTTTTATTCAATACATCCGCTGGGAAGAGGAATATTCTTTCTGAAAACGTTCTGTCGAAAACACGATGTTCAGATAGACCCTTCTCTTATCGCCTCAATGGCTTCTTCGATTGTGAGGAAAGACCTGATTGCGAGAGTCTCAAGTGAGCAAATCTGAAGCCTGCGCGTTTAGACCTACCAACTGCTTTAAATATTTGATTCGTAAGAGGTTAGATAAATTGATGCATAATTGATGGAACGTTTCAAATAGCCATCGTAATTAACACAGAAAGAACATTTGTTGAGGCAGAAATGATACGAAATCAGCCGAGCGCAAAACATTGCAGCAAAAGTTAGCTTTTAAGGATTGGCAAATGCAACATCTCCTATTATGTGCATAGAGTGGAAAGTATTTTTTTCTCAAGGCGATTTAGTAACTTATTCGCAGAAAAGTATTGTATGTCCCATCAGAATATCTATTTTTATATTCTTTTTTAAAACTCTATCTACCATATACTATATAATAACGCGCTAAGCGCTGAGTTATATAGAAATTAGTCATAAAATAGTGAGGGAGGAATTTGGGGAAAATGAACGGGAAAATTAGGGGAAAATTAGTTATAAAATAGCGGAAATATTCAGACGCCTTTTGCATGCCTGGGGACTCAGAAGACGTGCCGAAGACGCCCTCCAATGTTCGTGGGGGTTCAAAGACATGGAGTAGTCGAGGTCGCTGAACTTGAATCTGAAGTTCGTTTTTTGAAATGTCAATCGCCATCAATCGATATTAATCAAGTTATTGATTTTTTATGGATGTCGTTCAAGATGACCGAAACTTCAGCCGTGGGGGTAGTCGAGGTCTCACTGTATAATAATTTGCTATGAGCTATCGATCGACGAAAATAGGGAGGAAAATAGGTGGGGCTGAAATTACGGAGCCCAAATTAAGGGGCGCGAAAATAGCGGAAAATATAAAGACGTTTTCTACGTGCTTGGAGATTCAGAAGACTGCCAAAGACGTCGCACAATGTGACTGGGGATTCAGATGATTTGACGGAAGGCCTTCACAGCACGGGAAATCTATCAATATCGATCGATATTATCGATTTTCTCTCAGACTTAACAGATCAGGGCAGGAGTTAAGTGATTATGATCATACTGATGATGATGCTGCAACATCGCGCGAAGCGCGCAAATGCGAGGGACGCCGATAGCCTGACGGAGGAATGGCATTGAATATTCTTTTTTAACTTAAACTTTTTCTTATTCTTTATATATTCTTTTTAAGGCTAATTTGTAGTTAATTCCTCTAACGTTCTTGAAGACACTGGGGCCCATTCTTTTTGGGAACCGACTGCGCCGTCAGGAATGTTCGTTTGTTTCGTTAACAAACAGCAATTGAAATGCGTACGTAGCTATGCATAACGAATGAAAGGTATGAAGTTCTGCGGTAATCACCCCTCGTGCGCCACACACTCCATTTTCTGGTGGCATTGTGGAACTAGTGCTTTATGTGGTGTGTATTTGGCTTATGCTGACTTGAGGGAGCTGGCCAATGAACGAGTTACTGTTTTACTCCTCTCACCGTCAGAAGCTTAAACAATGACGTATTTGAGTCGATCGATAGGCAAGTCAGTGTTTTGTTTTTTATACTACAGTACCGGACATGTTTTTGGTCATTGGCCGAAAAAGCCGCGCCGGCCAACATAGGCCGCTTTAGAGCGTTCCAAAGCGGCCTTTTTGAATAACTTCTTTAGAAATCAAATACTTGTGAAAATAAACATATATTTGAACTCAGTAGCTCAAGCTCTATCTTTTACTATATAAATCTCAGTAGAGCTGAACAATGCATATAGGCCCGACAGAATCAATCGAGTGGGCGCGACAGCTTGTAGAGCGAGCGTTTGGGGAGTTTTATCGGAAACTTCCAGTCGTGTACTGTGGGCGCTATGGCATGCTAAAAAAACTTTGAAAAACATATACACCCGAGCATTCGTAAACAGCAAATGGGCTAATACCAAGCAGAGTAACCAACATATGTTCTGAATCAGCTGAGAAATCATCCGCACAAAATTGGACAAGAAGGTTAAAGAGCAGAGTGAAAATTAAAAACGGAAAAGCAAGCGTACATTGTGAAGCTAGAATTGGTGGTAAAGTCATCCGCTTTCCCCTTTTCTAGATCTAAACGAAAAATTCAACAAACCCACGAACACAAAAACAGTGTTCTTCCCGAAAGGCCGGGCATCAATTCAAAGGGATGTAAGTCGTGGTTGAAGATGAAGCTAAGTCGTATTAAAGGCGAGACTAGTGCTTGCAGCTTGCTGCCCAATACGCGCTCCAAGGATTGTTTGTATTGGGGGAAAACGAATTGAAAGTCCGCGATGTGGCAAGGGTACTGTCCCGTTCGCTCCACAACTGTTGTCATGCTGAGTGGATCTATGACACCTCGTTGAGCTAGTTCTACATCCTATAAAAGAGACTCATTCCTAAGTTGACCGCGATCTTCTTAACACCGAATTAGGGCGCATATAGAGCTGACTACCGTGTGGCACTCCAATCAGCTATTCCAGCGCTGCTGATCGGCCTGCTACCTGGGGGCCTCTCTCGTCCAATGCCTAAACGAAGCTCCTTTACATCGGAAATATGGGACATGATAACGGTTATCAATTATCTCAATGGAAATCATAAATGAAACCGATAAAGATCGTGACTAAAGCTTTAATTTGGACGCTAAACCTACGTTTAGCGAACATCGCGATGTAATAGCGAGTAAGGCAGATAGAGCCGTTCACAGCATATTCAGATGCTTACCAGCAAACTCAATTAGTCACCTCAGATTGGCTTACATTTCTTATGTATACCCGTTCCCTACTCTGATATGGCATGACTATGTTCAGTCCATCTACCAAGCGTAACCAGGCCAGGCTAGAAACGGTGCAGAACAGTCACACTCGAACGCTTTGGTCACGGCTTCCCTGTTATGCTTACACAGCTCTCTTACCTGCCAACGTTCTTCACAAAATTTTGAATCTTTCTAGTCTATTACTTCGTAGAATGAGGAAAGAAATGCTCATTACATATTTCCAAAATGATCACTGAGTGAGTAAGCTTGGGCCCTGAAAATGTTTACACAACTTCCTCTTCGAACACGCGTGGTTGCAAGTCAAAATTCGTTTTCCTAAGGCAAGGTCTCGACTACAAACTTCCTTCTTTACCCAAAGAGCTGGTTCGGAGTTTTTAAAATTTTCTAAAAAAATACGCTCTACCAAATTCCATTTTACAACTGAAAAGCTTATTGGTAGGTACCTTGAAGGATGATTCGTTAGGGTTATATTGTTTGTGTTTTTCTATCACACAGACATATATTAGGTTGTCCCATAAGTCCCGCCGTTTTTTTAAAGATTCATTGCGGATTCCGCCGGCGGTCTCCTACATAGCGCTATATAGCTTTCGAAAGAGAATGATTTGCTCTATCAGAACATTTATTGTATTTTTTTCATCCTGAATTTTGTCAATTATTAGGTCGTTAAAGTGAAATGTTAAAAAGTGAAAAAGTAGTCATTTTCGCACTTGCTCTCTCCGCCTTTTTGGACTTTTTTCCTTGGTCTTGTATGCCGTTCAGATGAGGATGTCTTGTTTAATAAGAATTTTTGTCGCGTTTATTGGCTCATGCTGATTTCTGTCGAATATCAACAAAATTCCAAAAAGGGAAAAACCATCTTCACCAACAACTCCTTCTCCTTGTTCAGTCTGTCTTGCTCAGCTTTATATGACGAGTGATATGACACTCAAAAGTGGATGTCTTGTTCTACCAGAACATGTGATCTGTTATTCGGCCATTTGAATTTTTGCTAATTTTCAGGTCGTCAAAATGGAGCAGTGCCAGGTCGACAAGGATGAGCGCTTTCAACCAGGGTTCTAGTGCGGCTAAGGCACTGGAACTCTGGTTGACCGTACAAACAGTACTTTTCATCGCGAGTTACAGTTCTGCGAAAAAGATCGTTGAATATGTCCGTGTGATGAATGATGACGGACAAGCAGGCCGGCAGCAATCGTCACTCGCTGGTTCCTGATGTTCATTCATCACACTGGCATATTCAATGATTTTTGCACAAAATTTAAACTGACGATGAAAAATAGTGTTTGTACGGTGCTTTCAATCAGGGTTCTAGTGCCTTAGCCGCACTAGAACCCTGATTGAAAGCAAAGAGAAGGTGCCAAAAGTGCTCATCCTTGTCGACCTGGCGTGCTCCATTTTGACTACTTGAAAATTAGCAAAAATTTAAATGGCCGAAGAACAAACCATATATTCTTGTAGAACAAGACATCCACTTTTGAGTGTCATTCACTCGTCATATAAAACTGAGCAAGAAAGACTGAACAAGGAGAAGGAGTTGTTGGTGAAGATGATTTTTCTCTTTTTGACATTTTTTTGATATGCGAGAGAAATCAGCATGAGCCAATAAACGCGACAAAAATTCTTATTAAACAAGACATCCTCATCTGAACGGCATACAAGACCAAGCAAAAAAGTCCACCCCAGAGCAGGAGCTGTTGGTAAAAATTCGGACGAAAAAGTCGGACGTCCCAATTTGATGACCTAAACATCAATAAAGGAAAAATGAGCAAATAGGACCAACACGTATTCTTGTAGTACGGAACATTGTCTTCCAAATGCTCGAAAGAACTGCCAAAAAATTACAAACCTAAGCGGAGAGAACAAGTGCGCAAATGGCTACTTTTTCACTTTTTCACCTTTCAGTTTAACGACCTAAAAATTGACAAATTTCAGAACGAAAAAAGAAATGCAAACATACATATTCTGATAGAGCAAATCATTCTCTTTCGAAAGCTATGCAGCGCTATGCAAGAGAACGCGGCGAAATCTGCAGTGAGTCGTTAAAAAAAACGGCGGGGACTTATGGGGCAACCTAATGTTTTGTTCTCGTGTTTCTAAAAAAAAACTTTTCTTGTGTATATCTCGTATTGCCTTTTTGGATAGCTGATTGTAAGTGTTAGGTTGTTGCAAAAGAGATGCAGGTTTCTTTGTTTTGTTGGATTCAACATTACCTCTTAAAATAAACTAATAGGCTTTTCATAAGGCACCACGTACACTGTTGGAAAGCTTATTATATGCGCTTTCTAAATATGTTTATGGAATTTAATTCAAATTCCTTATTTACAAATAACTTGATTTTTGTCTTCAGATGTCTAAACGCCATTTTCGTCAAATTTACTTCCACGAATTGAAACCGGGCAGGACTTCCGCTCAAACTGCTCGAAATATCAACGAAGTATGCGGCCAGGGAAGTGTCAACGAATGCACAGCACGACGTTGGTTCCAAAAGTTTCATGCCGGCAACACCAGCATCGAAGACGAACCAGATGGCAGCCGCCCACCAACACTTGATAATGATCCACTGAAGGCGATCCGCGCAAAACCACGCGAAATATTGCCGTGGACCTGGACGTCAATCACACTACAGTTGTTCGCAATTTGGGAAGACCAAGAAGCTGAATTGACCGAAAGTCAGGATGCCAACGGTCAGGTTATCGAACGGATTGTGACTTGCGATGAAAAATGGATACTTTATGGTAACAGGCGATGTTTGCCAGTGGCTGAACCAAAAAGGAGCTCCCCGACATCATCCAAAGCTGAAAAATTTGGCGAAAATCGCGTTCAGATATCTAAACATAAAAACCAATTTTTTTAAGCGAATTGAGTTGGACTCTATTTACGTAATTAGAAGGAGCATATAATATGCTTTCCAGCAATGTATAACCTTACCGAACAGTCCTAGTTTATTTTAAAAAATATTGTTGAAACCAATAAAACTAAAAACCTTCATTTCTTCTGGACCAACCTAATAGTCCCGTCTATCTTGCCAACCACGTACAATAAATAAATAAATATCGTCATCGTACTTCCACTACGATCCCGATAACAGAGCTCAAATTATGTGTTTGGTTGAGCATTTGCATCACTAAGTTAAAAAAACGAAATAAATATCGAGTGACGACTATAAGCGAAGCGAAGGCAATAATCCTTCCAATCAAGAGACGTTCGCAGGATAAGGCGCGAGGAATTAAGGCAACACTGACGTAAAGAGCTGCCAACCAACAACACCGAACCAACAACATCGACGAACAACTGGCCAGCAGACCATAAACAATCAAGCGAGACTTCGGAAGCTCATCCTCTTCCACAGTGATCGGCCATGATTGCCTGGCTTAACAATTCTATCCTGGCAACCACAGTGCCTTATCAAGGACTGGACTCGATGTTTCCAAACTGTGACTAGAGCGCATGTGGCGCAGTCGGCAGAAGGCGCGGGTTCCCCGCAGGCCTAGAATCGAGTTTCCAGGAGGTCGATGATCCAGTCCTTTCGGACTGACACTAGAATTGTCTAAGGATGGAGCAGCGGTTGCCCAGCTAGCGGCTGACAGCTTTGCACAATCCAACCACTCTCCACATATTCCTCACATGTAGAAAAAATGCGTGGCATATCCTAAAGAAGGGTTTATGCCAGCCCTTCTCCGCATTTTCAATCAGTTTTTGATCAAGAATATCAAGCCGAGTTGCTCGGGCACCTAAAGGTACAGAAAAGGTTTGCTGCTGATCAATCGCTCTTTGGAAGTCGCCACGCTTTCTAGTTGTACTTATGCCATGGAGGCATCTTACAAGCGTACTCTGCGTATTATTTCCTTTTATCTCATTCGAATGCATTCGAATGCAGGCAACAGGCCCTGGTGACAGGCCGGCCTACGAACAACCCAATGTCACAACGTATGGGTGTATGTCAGTTCCTTTTATCTCTTGTATGTATGATTAAAATAATTATTACACTCACATTTTGCTCTTACGTAACGTATAATGTGGCTCTTGTGTCACTCCAGAGGTGTGGTAGTTCTAGTTGATCTGAGAAAGTTCCGAATCTAGAACCAGGTTGAGGTCCAAGTTCATGAATTGGAGCCTCCTGCTGATTGCGTCACATGCGCTAGGCTAAAATCTAGATGCCCTCTTAATACTGCGTTCGTGTCGGCTGAATGAATATTTGCGTTTGTAAAAAAATCACCCCAAAAATTGCACACATTTTGTTGGGGAAAGGAATTCACATTTTGAGAGCTTCTTCAGTGAATGAACTACAAAATCGCTTTGAGCAAGAAAACACTTCTCACTTTATACATTTCGTGGACGAAATAGATTTTGCCTACCTTTAAAAAACCAGTTTTTCCTGTTTTCTGATGTGCTCAGCTGATTTTGTATCACCTTTCTCTCAACAAATGTTCTATGCTGAATTGAAAAACTTGTTGCGTTTTATAAAAAGACAATTTCAATAATTAATGGATAAGGGATGGATGACGGCACTAATGGACCCCTTCGTGGGGTGTGTCACGGTTTCCATTTCTACTGTATATAGTTTGCGGGTTCGAGTCCCGCCTGGCGCAAGAGTTTTGATCGCAACAAAACATTCTGTAACAACATATGCGGGTTTTTGGTTTATGG
The DNA here is from genome assembly GCA_947396885.1 of Heligmosomoides polygyrus polygyrus. NCBI lineage: Eukaryota > Metazoa > Nematoda > Chromadorea > Rhabditida > Heligmosomidae > Heligmosomoides > Heligmosomoides polygyrus. The sequence continues at coordinate 106,977,682 of OX377203.1, forward strand.
TCTACAATAGCGATTACCAACCGATTAATAAGTCAATTAGTATTATCTTCCTAAATACGTCTCACCGACTGGAAAGACTAGTTGGCCTGGGTGGGGCTCGAAGACAGCCTTGATTCGGTGTACAGGCGGCCTCTGACTGCACTTCCACGCGTGTTAACTTCCATATGTAAATGCTAATTACCTAAAGTTTTAATAAACGGAAACTTTAGGTAATTAGCATTTAATTATGCGATATTTCATTAATTATGTAATTCATTAATTATGTGTAAATTTGAGGAATACTATGCAGGGAAGGGGTTGCTATGACATCGAATTAAACGGTGTTATTCGTTGCAAAGTGCAGACATTGAAGGCAGTGCAACAGGTCGGTGTGCATTCGAACGCTTTTCGAAGTTACCGCTGAACGTGAAGGGGATGAAGGAGGCAAGAAGTGAGGGCTTCTCACTAGATGGCGCCACTAGAGCGGTGCGCGCGGCCAGGCGATGATGTCCCCCGCGGGAGACGCTCTCCCTGGGGGCGTGCATTTCATCTGAAGCACGTGCCTATGGCTGCATTAATCTCAATGCCGACTCATACATCAGGAAAGCGCCGGCTCAAGAGCGTCCGTAACCCCATAAATCGAGGCGAACCCCCTCTCCGGGGAATAGTGCCGCGGTCAACTGAAGAAAAACGCTCGCCGAAAAACGTGGCAGCACATACTTCAGGGTTTATTGCGTGTCGACTGTTGTGACTACGGTGAGCGAACGCCAGTTTTTGCGAAAACGTCATCAGCGCCAGTACTTGAATGCTTTTTCTACTTTTCTTTCTTGAAGCGCATGAGAATGAGACCCCAGACACTAAATCGTCTCCCGGTACTGCAATCTGGTATTATATCTCGTTTTAAGCAAGCCCTACATGTCAGCACTGTTCCAACAACAGGACGGAGCTCCCGCCAAAACTCCATTATGAGGCGAACAAGTCGTTCCGCCGTGTAGTCGAACAAAGGGAACGCATTCCCGCGGAGGCGTAATTTATGATGCTCTACGTCATCGCTCTTTTCCGGATTAGGACTATAAGGTAAACTTCTGATCGCTTTAAAAGAAAGAGTCGTCTGCAAATAGTTTAAAAAAGATCCAGCGTTTTTGATAAATCCGCAGTTTCAATTCGAGGTTTAATCGTGTGAAAGAGAGAGCTCCAAAAATGAGACTGTATACAATCATGTGATGAAAAACTGGATCATTCTCTGTTGAAAATGTAATACGGCCCCTCGGTCTCCTTCATATTAACCTGCACTCGTTTTCTTTCATATGTGTCGTCTATCCTTACATCGAAAACGAAACTCAACAGCAAAGACATCTTCATTCATCCCTGTCGCGTGCCAGAATAGCCCAGTAAGCTCTAATTGTAAGGCTAAGCTAAGGTTTTAAGCGTGTGGTAAGCTTGGAGGTTGTGAAAAGTATGGCATCTCTCGGTTAAGGATCCCACAAGACAATCCAACCAACGCTTTCGCGAGTGTCCTGCCGTTCTTTTACCCTTGTTCTCTAGAAACTCGCGCGGTTACGAGTGTCAGCTATATATTGGACCCGAATGATTCATTTTCGTACATCCGACCCGTTCGGATATATCCGATCCGAATCATACAATTATCTGAAGATTTTCGGTTAGATCCAATGTATAGTATCGACCAGTGGGTGTCAGGAAAACCCATTACGTGGGCAGCCCACCCATTTCTCTGCGACTTGTAACAGCATCTATGATCCGCGAACGTTAACAAAACTCGAAACCCGGAGGCCTCCTTTCACTCGCATGAAACTCGTTACTCCAAGCGTATTCCTCTCGATTCCTCACTTGAAGACACTAGCCGCTTGCTCATCCTATCCTGTTTTCGTACGGCCCACGCTTCCGGGGCACGTATTAGCGCAAGAGGGAGTGTGGAGTGGAGCAGGTGAGCGCGGAGCCGGACGTTCTTCGCCTTCTTCGACGAATGCTGTCCAAACCTCTCGTTCCCTCCTAGATACTCCTAATCAGTTCCGGCATTAGATCGTCGGCCACTTCTGTTTCACGAACTAGGTATACGTAGCTGTGGCATCTGTAGATACGGAAATGTTCGCTCCGCTGGGCGTGAATAGGGAATCCGAAACACTCCCCCACAAACATCTCTTCAAGTTCAACCGATTCACTGAGCGTTCTCAATATGAATTTATTAGCTTCAAGCGGTAAATAAGAACGTTTCCTTTCTGTCTACATTCTTATATTCGATTTTCCAAAAATGAATTTATTTATTTATTTATTTATTTATTTATTTATTTATTTATTTATTTATTCAAAGCGAGAGTGTAACTCACTCATGGAAACATAAAGCAAACAAAAAACAAGAACAAAACGTCATCACACATCAATCGACTACAATGGCAACTAAAAACTTCGACAAGCGAATAGCTCTACTCCAAACATGTGTGGACATTGACATTATATCGTCATAGTATCTACCAGGAAGCAAGTTTAGTTCCGTAAGAGTTCTATTAGTGATGAATACCCACGAAGCATTTTTTCCAACGATGCATGATGTCCCCCATGTCGTTAATCACAACTCGAGGTCCGACAATTACTCGCCTCTTCAACAAATCCCGAATTTGCTGCGTCAGCGAAAAAAACTGTTGCTTATAGTTTCCTTTTACGAGGGTAGTGAAGTTAATTTGAATGCGTGTTTGGCCTATGCAACAACTTGCTATGGCCAGCCGATGGAGAAGACTGTGCTTCGTGCCTCCCAAGCAAGTCTGGTGCCAATGCATTCACCCCGGAGAGATAGAACGCTTGGTTGGCCTGGGCGCGAAATCTGAGCCAGGAACCAGAAAAAAGCTGCACACCCAGCGCCTCCTCCGAGTGCGCTGTGGTGCACGAGACATCTACTTCGTATGGAATAGAAGAAAACAGACTGAAATTACTACGAGTTCAGGAAGGACACATTTTAGGGCACAGTTGATGCTGGGTTGATCGTCATGGCAACATGGGTCTGTTCATACCTCGCAATCGGAGCGACTGATCTCCCGGACAAATCGAACGTATCGATTTTTGTTGGGCGCTCGTTCGGCAGCAATCGATCCGTAGGCATTCGACGAGTGAGTCTTTGCTACCATCGCTCCCTTCGCAGAGTATGAACAGGCACTAAAGGGGATTGAGAATAAGGGAGTCCACATCTTCAACGTGTGTATAACGCAGTCGGAGGAGGTACCGGCTGTCACGTGCACCCAATACCAGTTTCTTGGTAAATTGGTACCAGACTTGTATGGGAAGGATATGTCGGTGAGTTGGTACCAGACTTGAATGGGGAGGATAAAACGCTGGTTTGTTTATTGGTTGGCCACCACAAATCATTATCTGTATGGCCGTTCAAGTCGCCTCCCCGACACCCCGTGGAAGTACGATGCGTGGCGCATCCCTCCCCCCCCCTATCGTCGGTTTCTTTGCTCCTCAGACAGCTCGTGAGGCACCCATCTTCCCAGCTTCTTGGTCTTTCCAATTTCCTTCAGATGCCGGGCAGCTGTGTTGTGACTGACGCCAAGAACCTTCGCTATCTCCCTGGTACCTTTATGTGGATCCTCCTCTACCACATCTCTCAGCTTGTCCTCATCAACATCACTATGCCTCCCACGACCTTCATGTTCCTCCAAGCTCTCATCTCCATTCCGGAACTTCTGATACCAACGATACGCCGTCCGAATTGTGGAACATCCTTGACCGAATGCGGCGTTGATCTTCTCGTCCGCCTCCTTAGCTGTAGTGCCCAGCTTGAATTCATACAAGTAAATGCCTCGGATTACCCTTTTGTCCATCTGCAAAAAAGTCAATAAAACTCCAAAGTTTTCCCACTTTTACATAGAAAATTTGGTACTCACCGGTAGAGCAAAGTTTGCGCTTCTAAATGATGTGCCACATGTTACGGTTTGCTCTTGATCAAACGCGTAAAGACGCGCCAAAAAATGGCGCGAGCCAGTGCCATTTAATTCGTTACAACCTAATAATTTTCTCCGTAGCTAACAATTTGCTACTAATTAGCAGCTTCGGTGTATGTCTGCCAATTGTTTCTTTGATGCTTACAAGAAGTGGCTAGCTCCGAATTGATAAGCTGGAGCTTTAGAGCTCCTTCTGAGATCTGAATCTTTAATCACTACCATTTGAGGTAGCCGAATAACTTTAACAGCGCCTAAGCCGTATTTGTTAAAGAGATGGACGAAACAAGCATTACCAAGAACTTAGGAGAAGGCTCTCTGAATATCAAGTCTGCTCGAATAACTATAAACTGAATATGATGGAATTTCGGCGAAATCCTGACGGCGGGTTGTGCTATCCGCCGCTAACAGCTCGTTCCTAGTCCGTGGGGGTCAAATCAGCCAGTTAGATCAAATCGATGCCGTCGCAGGGCGATTGCCGGCTTCGCTGCTGCAGCTGGCAAATCTGGTTCGGTGGGGGGGGGGGGGGGGGCAGCCGCAGGGTTCTATTGCGGACCCAGGCTCAAGCATGAGGTTCAAGAATTGAGGGGTAGGGGGAGGTGTCGTACTGTGACGCCGCTTTTAGTGGGCGGGGAGGGCGGGGGGATAGTACTCTGTCGGTTTTGCAGAGAATTCTCTCGTTCTTTTTTCAGGTTTTTAGGTGATGTTTGCATCTCCTAATAAGTTGTTTCTTCCAGGTGTGATCACGATAATGTGAAATCTCACGCGCACTTTCGTTTCCTGAATTTAAGAATGTATATATGAAATGAATATCTTTAATTAAGTTATACAATTGCCCTACAATTAAAAATAAAGATTTTCTGCAGGTATATTTCGGGTCAATGAAAGATTTTCATTTTTTTTTCAGGATTTTCAAAAATGTCATAGACACGACAGTTTCCATCTGAAGGAGCGACATCTACATCCGAAATTGCACTCCATAAAATTTCAGGTGTTAATTACTAAAGACGATACAAGTGCCTTCCCAACTAGATTTTTTGAAGCACTCTTCGAATCGTTGACGAATTGGCGACCGAAGGTTTGACTTGTCACGGAAATAATTGTCTCTTTTTGCAGGAAACAGCGTCATGAGGTGAAATTGTGCTCTATAAAATGTCAAGCCCTCTTTGACACACAATGATAAAACCATGTTTTATAAAACAATTTACTGTATGCTCAGGCGTCCCGATTTTGCATCGTTTGTCGAAAAAATATCGAACCATAATAAAGGCCAGCTGCGAGTTCATAGAACGTGTTTTTTTAAACCAAAACTCTACATCTCGTTTAGCTTTCAATGCCCTATGAACTTTTCGGAGGCTCCAAAAATCGGATCTATCCTAGTCCGGGGGGGCACATAAATACAAAGTATTATATGTAGCGAATCCATTTAAGGCTTACAGAGCAGCTTCTACAGAACAACATCTAACCTAAACAAGAAAAGTCGCAAAGAAAAAAACGAAAAAACACATTTGTTGCGGTTGTAAGCAGGCAAAGTTGTGTGCCCTCCTTACCATGTTAGATCCTGGTAATAACATATCAGGCGGCGGTCAGCACGCGGCATGCGGCTTCATGCGCCCGTCTCACCATGGTAGACCCTGGTTATAACATGTCAGCCGGCGGTCAGCACGCGGCATGCCTCCATTCCGTCGCTCTTTGCCCTCCGAGATGGTTGCAAGCCGGGGCGATTCTTTGTGTTTATGTTCGTTCGTTCGCTTTTTAGTCCCGTTTAGGTTTCATTTTGTTCTCTAGGAGCCGCTGGGTAAGTTTCAATGCATTTTGTTACCTATTTTTTAGTTATGTGGCCCCCCAGACTAGGATAGATCCCAAAAATCTCCAAGTTATGGCTGTTTACGTGCAGCTATTGCGTTCGATGATATCATCGATAGCAACTGAAGAATGGACCTTTCGGGGGAAAAATTCTACCTGAAAGAGCATCAGAGAGTAAAATTTACCAAATCAGATTTTAAGTCATGATTATTATACAGTAAAAAAACAAGCTTCTTCGCAGCGATCTTCGATATGATTCGGGCGGATCGTATTCAAAATTCTTTATTCGTAAAAAAATTAATTATTTCCTACCCGAACCAGATCACTTATACAAAATGAAATTCGGCCACGAAAATTTCAAGTCTTGATCATTGCACAGCGAAAAATCATGATTTCCTAAATCGAGCAAATTGGATCGACGTCTGGTCGATCTGGGACCGATTGAAGCGACAAAATTGAAAGTTCACAAAAAGGGATCATAACTCGGTAAGTTTTTTTTTGAATTTCGAAGAAGGCAACGGCTTTTTGAATACAGATAAGTAATAAAACAGTGATGTGGTCAAGAGAGAGGGAGTCATACCAAATTCTGGGACGGGCTCCTCAAAATCGAATCCTACGCTTGACTTGGGCAGGCCGTTCTTGCAGCAATTCATCGAGAAGAATTGATTTTCATCCTTTGCGCGGACACTGATCACGACTCTCTCGGACTATAAACGGCCCCTCAGTGCAGCAAGCTCCTGCGAAGAATTTTCGGCAGGCCAAGACACATAATTAGGGAAGAGTCTAAGGATACTCTGCTGGATTATGTCCACATTGAGATAGCACACTGGTGTGGGACGAAGCGCAGAACAAGTCAAGGGGACTCTGGGATGTAGCTGGTCTAGCTTCCCCATGTTAAGAAGCTTTGCCGATGTGATGTGGCACAATTCGGCTTAGTTCTCACGTGAGTCTGTCTGAGCGAATTCATGGAAATGCGACTATTTGGACTAGGTTGTTGGTCAGAAATGAGTGAAGGAAGCTGAAAACAACAGCTACGACTCGTGGTCAGATTAGGTCGACTTCACCTCGTATTAGGCGCAATAGCAGTTGAAGTGTTCACCCTTATGCTGCGACCTTCCCTTACACTTTTTCTTTTATACTAAAGTTCACAAGTCCGTTGGGCTTTAAGCTCCAGTCTAAATGTAGCGCATAGCGGTCCCGCAACTGTTGAGCTCATTTGCGCGCTCCGTTGCCAAATGCGTGGCCGCTTGCGAACATTGAGGTGTATTCCGAATCTCCATCTCAAATCTTCGAAAGGTTCTTTTGTAGCTCTTGTTCGGTGTTGTTCTACAGTATTAAAGGTTTAACCTTACTGCTAGACTTAAGGAGTGATGAGCACAGCGAGCCAAGTAGTGTACAACCCTGGCGTGCCGTTGTCAAACTCCACGGATTCAAATCAGCTTGTAATTCTCCCTGGTTAGTGAAGCTCATTGGAGTTATTCTGCAATTGATTGGGTTTTAGGATGTTGTTTACATTTTTGATAGCATAAGGTGACTTCAAAGATTAGTACTTCTGATTTTTCAGGTAAGAAGCGAAAGGTACAAGATGAAGCCCCTTTACCGAAGAAGAAAAGTGCGACAGGAGGGAAAAAGGGGCAGAATTTTGCAAAAGAGAAGGAGAAACGAAAGATTACGAAGAAAATGAAGCGACAACTAGCGGCTGTTCAGCAACGAAAAGCAAACAAACTAACGGTTTGTCTCATCACAGTTCACAGAATACTTTTCCCTTATTATCTACCTTGAAATCTCAAAAGTCTCCAGTTTGAATTTCATGGTTTCCTGTGGTAAAAATCTCTCTTGGCCTCATGAGCTCTCATTCAGCAAGAAGAGCTGTTTGCTAGCTTGGCCGAGTATCAACTGGACTCGAAGAAACTGAGCCAGCTTGTGTCGTCAAGCCATATGCAGGACAAGATAAAAAGGTTCGACATCTCGCTCGGCTTGCGTATCACTTCGATATTTCATCGATGAGTTGCAGCGTTCATGGGGACGATGCTGACACTTTTTCTCCGCGAATAAAAGTCTGCTCCTCAAAGTTGAGCCTCCCGTCTACGATTCACCAGCGTGACCGTGTGCAGGAGCACTACTACCCTACCGATGATGAGAACTCTGATGAAGGTGACAGCACAGCGTGTGAAGAGACGGTGAGTGCTTTGACGGTGGCTCCTGTATAGCGGCAAATGTTCAGTAGTTATACAAAATTTACGGGTCGGTCGGCATAAAGGTTATGTAAAGCTTTCTGGCATTGTTTCAGAACGCATAAAAGAGGAATATTTTAGACCTTCCGTGATTGAGACTGCGGCAGGCGTTTATGTACGTATCCCTATGTCAATTTGCTTAATGTAAATAACTGCACTTTTCAGGGGTAGGAAGGTTGTGCGGCAGCGAGTTTTTTCTCGCTTTTAGCTCCGCTGAATCTTCGGTTTGAGAGTAGCACGATCGCCCATCAGACCCTGTCCTAGAAATAGTGGTCCTGTCTGACTCGAAGGACAGAGAAAGGGTCCGACTGCTGCCGACAGGGACGGCTAGTGACGTCATACGCGCGCGATCGCCGCGTCTTGCTGCTGGGGGCGCTAGAGCGCGAAAGTGTGCACCGCCTGCTATTGTTCGCGCCTTCTCGGCTGGTGCTAGAGAAGGGAAACAGTGGAGTGCTTCGTTTAACCTTGTATTGGAGAAATATTCCAACGTTTCTTAACGCTTACAAGTGGCGTGTTACTTAGACTACGACAAGCGAGCTGGAGAACGGTGACGACCAAGTGACGAGGAAGAGTAAAATTAAAGGGAGGGTTGCAGATTAATGTGTCATTGACCGGAAAGTGTGTAGAAAATTTCGGAAACCGTCTTCCAAACGTCTGTAAAGGTTCATTATAGCGTCTGGTAATATTTGTTGTTTTCCTGTACATGCTTGCCAACAGCGACGCCGAGTTGTTGCACGATGGAGAATCTGTGGAAAAGACGCACAGAAAAAAAACGAAGAATATTAGCGCCTTCCTTGGTTTCCTACTTCTTCATGTTGCCTCTCTCATAGAATTGTTCTCCACTAGACATTGGATCTGATACCAATTTGTATCATTTGAATCCGTAATTTTTTCAAACTCTGGTTAAAAGGATTGTGCAAACAATGAGGTAATCCATTATCAATTCAGATGAACTACTCAAATTTATACTTCATCGTATCGCCCCTGCCATAGATGCTTGCAAGTACCTGAGGCGCTATAGTAGTTGGAGGGGGTCACCATAGCATGCCGCGGCGTCGTGGCGAGTAGCTACATACAGCGAATGTAAATGCGATCTTATCTCGTTTTTTCCATTACAGATCCACGTTTTATCTGCTTCCATGTTGGACAAGGGAGGAAACTTCAGGATATATGCAATTTTAACACGGGTGCGTTAGTCGGCCCACACCTCGGAGCCCCTTCCCTGCCCAATTCTGAGAATAGGGCTATAGGATTGTTTGTTTTCTTTATTATCAGTGTGTCTCGTTTTCTTTTTTTTTTGCATTAGGGGCAACTTTTTTAAGGTGACCCCTCAATTACTACAGCGCCATACTTGCTTTTGGAACTTCTAGATAATATCCATCCGTATTCTCGTTTTGAAATTTCCTCACCAGATGCGTTTTTCCTCGTTATCCATTTGCCCTCACCCAATTTAGGCACTTTCAGTCCGTCCTCGCCTTGTTAACAAACGCTCGCACCCCTCCCCTCTAGAAGAATGCATCAAGCGTGTCTCATTCAACTGCTTTCCTTCATCTGGGCTAGTCGAAAGACCGCGGGCAACAGCCGCTGGCACACACTTTCGCGCTCTAGCATCCCCAGCAGCAAGGCGCGGCAATCGCGCGCGCATGACGTCACTAGCCGTCCCTGTCTACAGCAGTCGGACCCAGAGAAAGCACGTCACCTCTCATCAACAGGAAGGCCTCTAGGCTGGAACTGCCTCATAATTGCAGGTTACAATGACCTGCACCGTTATTGATAGTGATCAGTCACTGTCATATCTTTAAAGCATTCTTCTGTACGCTCCTTGCAGCGAAATACATACATGGTATCGAATATGTGACCGATCATGGTATACTGGACCATCCTCCTGCATCACTGCAAATGGCTCTTTGGCCGAGTCTTCTGATCTGAAATAGTGAGACAAGCTAATGTTGAGGATCGATTTGAAACTCAGAGCTTCGTGGGTGACCTATACAAACAACGTTTCTATTCAGAGTAGGATTTTACCTATGCTAAATTGCATATCTCTATGTAAAGGCAATTGCATCCATCAAGTGAACATCACTGTGTATTAATCAAATATGTGATGCATTACCAACATACGGTTCATCAGAAAAATGTTCTTTCTTGATTGTAGGACGTGCCGAAAAAGTATTACCGTAGCTTAAGAAGCAGGTGAATTGTAACTATTCAAACAGCATGTGCATTCATTTTGAACTACGGTTTCGGGTGCGTTTTCAGCCGTTTTGGACCCGTTTTGGAAGGTTTAAAATAAGTTTTTAATAGATGTGTGAGCCCGGGCCATCATCACCCTCTGCTGCGGGCGAAAATACAGGCAAGGATTCAGTTGGAGAAAGCGTGAATGTGGACGAGGAGAAAACTGATACCGTTCGCAGTATGGATCGAAATTGTTCCGTTGTTGTTGAAGTGAGTAAATGAGCAGTACGTGTTTCTCGCCTACAGGTATTGCTTCCAGCAATTCTATTTTGTATGTTTACAGACTAGCACATCATCAACTTTAAATCCAGATCAGCGTTCAAATACGAATGATGGGCCTGCTACGACTTCTACACAGGTGAAATGCATTCTATACTTTATGTCGTATTCCATGTTTTCAATATCCTTTGCTAGAAGAGAAGACTTTGAACGTTCTTCTCAGTAGAAGTCCATAGATTCAGCTCCAAGTATTAATGACGTACTGTGTTATGGCGTTAAGAACTGTGTGCATAATGCCGTGGTTAAGGAAATCAAGACTGAAGATGACGTTCACGCGTCGAAAGAGTTTCCAATACCCACCGTGCAGCGACAACGTGTTCTGATCGCTCGAGATCCTAAAATTGAAGCTAAACGCTCTCAGTTACCCATTTACTCTGAAGAAGTGCCGATCATGGAAGCTATCAACGATAACATCGTAAGTCTTCATTCTTGCATTTTTCTTCTTCTTTCTCTCCTTTTCTCTTTCATCTTCTCTTTTTCTCTTCATTTCTCTGTCCCCTTTATTCTCCCTTCTTCCTTCCCTATTACTCTGTTCCCTTGTTCTATTATGTTTCTTTCATCATGTTCTTTTCTCGTCTCCTGTTGCGTTACATCTTTTTCCTTTTTCTGCTACATTTTACTTTCTTCTTCTTCTGCCTTCCTTTTTCCCAGTACATTCACCTTTTGCTCTTCTCATTAAACATTTATGCCTCTCGTTATAAGCCTTGCTAGAAGTGGCACTGGTTGTACTGTTTTCATAGACCATCTCTCCATTTGCATTCGCTATTTTTTACCGCTTTTATTATTCCTTGGTACTTGGTTCTACCACAGTTTGTTTTAGGTTACAGTGTTGTGTGGAGAGACCGGTTCGGGAAAAACGACACAGATCCCGCAGTTTCTGTATGAGGCAGGGTGAGTGCAGTCACTGATTCTTGTTTCCTTCTAATATAATAGTGTGTAAGTATCATCATAAAATCTTATAAAGCAACAAGAAGTGGCATTTTTGCAATAAATTTTTTCGAGTTTTGTATTTGTTTGTCGACAGGAACACGTTATGCTTCCGGAGCGAGTAGTGATACCTAAAAAACTGGATCTATCCTAGTCGGGGAGGAGCGCATAGCTAAAAATTATGCAACAAATTGACTTGGGATTCATGGAGCGAGTTCTAGAGGACAAAGCAGGGCACAAGCTGACAAAATTCACAAAAATACAACAACAACATCATCATCATTTTCATTAGCGCCTGTCCCCCTTGGCAGGAGGGTCCACCCTTCTGGTGTGGTGACGCCAATTCTCCCGATGCTCGATCAGGATGCACACCAGCTATATTTAAGTCCAGGTGCAACGTATCTAGCCAACGTTGCTTCGGGCGTCCAGTGGGCCGCTTTCCAGGGACCTTAAGGTTCAGGCCAATCTTACGCACGGTATCGTCGTTAGCGCGAACAAAAAAAAAATACAACAAAAACAAAAGAAATCACTAGGGTATTTGTTTGTTGTTTGTGTGTTTTTTTTTTTGCTTTTAGGGTCCTATTCCGTGCTATAGAAGCTGCTCTGTAGATCCCAAGTCAATTGTTTGCGTAGTTTCTAGTTATTCCCCCGACTAGGATAGATCCAAGAAGCTGTACAAATTTAATTTGTACGCGTTGGATAACAGCAGCGATTATATGTTTAATGGTTTAGTAATCCATATACATTTATTCAACTGCAATATGTGTTTATCGAGTTTGTGATCCCCGTGCTTTCATTCGGCTGTATTTCATAGTGTAATCAGATCGAAATAGCTCGAATGAGATCTTAAGGTACGCTAGCGATGGCCAGCTGATCGGCATTACAGAGCCGCGGCGAGTGGCTGCGATATCAATGGCGGAGCGAGTTGGCGAAGAGCTGGGTTCACCGGAAGTCGCTTCTTATCAGGTATTTATACAATTCTTAACTCGACGTCGTTTTCTCCATTTTTTTTTTTTTGCTTGTGGCTTACGATTATGATGGGTGCCGTTATAGGCGTGGATAAAATCCCTCATATGTCAATCCGAATTCTTGGGTGTCATCTTATTCGGTCATGCTAGTTACTTTATTCCGACATTTGAACGGGCTACCAGCAGATCTCCTAGCGAGACCCACTACTCTTCCAGTGTGCTCGCTTTCATGTTTCTTAGGCCTACGTTATAATTCGGCGATGCGTTGGCGACGCTGTGTTGAGCGAGGTGCTACGCAGTGCGTAGTAGCAGCCCGGTAACACTGTTGCCGACGTCCCCGACAACAGCGTCGCCGAAGTATAACATAGGCCTTAGAAATGGAGTTAAATCATTTGTAGGCTGCACTTCGTGTATGTCCCAGTTCTTAGTAATGTAGCACATTGACGAGGCATGGTAATCAAGAAAATTTGAGGCACAGTGTTTTCCCATCGTGCTAACAGTGGGCTATCTGAAGGCCTCGTGCTGAATGCTTATGTCACCGTTAGGTTTATTTCAATTTTTTCCTTCACCAGATACGATATGAGGGTAACCGCACACCAAATACGAAAATCTTGTTCATGACGGACGGAGTGTTAATGAAGGAGATGGAAAAGGATGTAATGTTGAAAAAGTGAGTTGATGGGTTTTCGAGATTCCTGGTTTGAATGTTAGCCAACTACTGTTCCACACTTCTTACCCATTTAAAGACATCTGAAAAATTTCGATCTAGGTATTCCGCTGTGATCATTGATGAGGCGCATGAACGATCGATGTACAGTGATGTGCTGATTGGTATGCTGAGCAGGATTGCCCCTCTCAGAGCGAAGACGTCAAATCCACTGAAGCTCATCATTATGTCAGCCACTCTCCGTCTGGCTGACTTTATCCACAAAAGGTCTGTCCGTCTGCTTATGTAGCTTTATACGTGCCAATGTTAATGAGTTAAGGCTATTTCCTACTCTCGAGCCAAAGGTTGTTACAGTAGAGGCGCGGCAGTTTCCCGTGACAGTGCACTTTGAGAAGCGCACGCCGGAGGATTATTTGTTAGCAACATTTAAAAAGGTACCTGTCACTATTTCTTGTCATTTTCTTTGTCGGTGATGCTTCATTTCATCAAGTTTGGGAGGTATTATCACATCAGCTATCGATCAATAAAAATGGTGATCGATGTCGACTCTTCGATTGTAATCATAGTCGATTTGTCATTTTTGGCCTAATGATCTTATCACAAAGTAAGCTATGATAGCTGGTATTTTAGGTGTGCCGAATACACGAAGCATTACCAGACGGCGCGATTCTCGTGTTTGTCAGTGGTCAACAAGAAGTTCGTCATCTGGTGAAGAAACTTATCGAACGATATCCAGTACGTGGCCGAGTTTATGACTTCGCTTGTTGTTCACTCATTTCTAAGGCACACAGTGAAGCTGAAGAGAGAGAGAGAGTTAACTTCAGTTTTCATCCATCCCTATCTGTTTCTATTTCTGTAACTTTATCCCCAAGCTTTTCAAGACGTAAACGAATCATCATCTCAATTCAATCTCTTGAAGATGCTTCGCGTTTTCTATTGTCACATTGTATATCATGCTTGACACGCTTCAATTACACTCTTTGTTTTGATCCGGCCTAATACATTAGCCCGAGATGAGTGTGAGCAATTGGGCTAGAAGAGACGAAAGTAGTCGTTCTCCTTCCGCCCAATTTGCTGCGACATTTGCCCTATAGGGGGAACATGGAGACAACTAAGCTTCTACTTCTCTCTACATAATCACTCCCATGACCAGGCTGTTCTTCAGATACAATACGACTACAGCAAAGACGGCCATAAATTGGTGCGAGGGAGCAAAAAATGGAGCAAGAAGCGGACGGAAGAAGCGCAGAACCTGAAGCTCGAGGATTTCAGCGAAGAGGTGATTTTACTTCACAGGTTGAACTAAGCCTTCACAAGCTGTGTCCCTTGAATGGCAGACCGATTCCTCGCCATGGTGACGGTTTTTGTTTAAGAGGACCCAACATTCCAATGGCAAAGCACTGTATGAAGCTGGTGAGAGTGATATGTTGTGGGACGACTACGAAGACGAGGATCAAGACGATCAACTGGTGCGGTTATGCTCATTGAATTCATTCTTCAACCTTAAGCTGGTTCTATGGCTGCTATGGCTGCTTGTGAATTCAGAATATGTTAGGGTGTCCCACACGAAATGTCGCTTCAGACCGAAAAGTTAAATTCACATCAAGCAGTTAAAACCAAACTTAAATCGGTAATATATTCTCCGCAATTATTAACAACCTTTCTCCAATGAACACGCAAAGATTGGATCCCGTCTTTAAAGAAATGAGCTGGCCGCGAATCATGGAAGTTGGGCACACAAATCCGGATTTCGTCGTAGTCAGCGAACATTATCCCACCCAAGGCGTGCTGCATCGAGCGGAATATGGGGTAGTCGGATGGGGCAATGTCAGGACTGTGCGGTGGGTGAGGCAAAATGGTCCAACCAAATTTCTCGATTTTCTACTGCACTACTTTTGCGACACGAGGCCTCGTGTAATCATGCAGCAAGTTGGTAGAGGACGTGTCAACTCGATTTAGATTTAAATTTGGAGCAGAAATTGGAGTAGGATTTGGAGCAGACAAGCTCTACTGCAAGCTCCGAGTCGATCTTGTCGGAACAGCTTCAATGGCAGTCCATGAAAGGTCGCTATCCAGGGTAGGCGCCTGTCGTCCGTCAACTTCGTATTCCAGACTTCCGTCGCCGGCAGTAAAACCTTGAAACCACCGCTGGCATTGTCTTTTGAAAACGACATCTTCGCCAAATGCAGCTACCAACGAACGATGCAATTCCACAGTGGATTTTTTGAATTTGAAGTCGTATGCAGGCACGCGCGCACATTGATTTTCTGGTCCATTGTAGTTTGAAGGCTATAATTTTAGAAACCGGTGAGGGAATGAAGTGGGAAAAATAGGAATTGTAGATGATAAGACGCCGCCAAAAACTAACTCTATGTGAGCTCACAGCCGAGGCGAATAACTGTGAAAAGAAGGCCACAATGTACGCGACATTCCGTATGGGACAGCCTAATAGCTGTTATTGTTAGCTTCATTGCTTTTTCAAACAAATTGTGTAGATTTTGCTTAGTTGAGGGAACAAAAGAAAAAATTGAAAAATTAAATATTGCCTGCTACTTCCATGACTCATTCACGTTGCAGCTCACCAGAGTGTGAGCGCTTTCCTGCTCAATTTTCATGATCTTCATTAAAGCATTGCAGATTCGAAATTACTGCAAGCAGCCCTTTTAACGTCGGAAGCATTAGTAGTTCGCTCCAGCCAATTCTCGTTTAGGATATTCCAATGCCGCCTCCACCTACCACTTGTCAACCACTCTATTGTCTGCCGCTGTACTCATTGCTATCGTCACAAAAACAGCATCGAGTATTTGAGCGACCTCCGGATGGGACCAGGTGAGCGTTTTCCGTAGTTCTTTCTTCTTCCTTTTCATTTTTTCAAGTCTAAATGCTGCCTTGTTATAGGATGTGTGTGATTGCAACGAATGTGGCTGAAACGTCTTTAACCATTCCTGATGTGAAATATGTTGTGGATAGTGGGTACGAGAAACGGAGGTAGAGTTAATCTATTTATTTTGGGAGGTGAATTTACTCATGAATTAAATGATAAAAGGATGGTGTCAATCAATCCCTTCTGTGATTCCTCACGCATTCTTCGTCTGCGCGATGTCATAGAAGCAATTTAACTGCGTGTTTGGCCTGATGACTTATGGTGACCAGCGTCCGGTAGCAAGTCATCGACTCCGGAAGAATGGAAGGCTTTGTTGACCTGGGCAGAAAATCCGAACCAAGAACCTGGTATCGGGTGCAGGCGATAGGTGGGAGCTCCTCTGTCTGCACTTCACGCTCCCATTCATGAATTACTTATTCTGCTTTGAAATTTGATACTGAGCGGGCTTGGGCTGAATCAGCATTGCATTCATCATTCACTCCTCTCGGCCAGTCACAGAAGACGGGTTCTGTTTTAGCGAACGAGTGCATAAAGCCACATGGATCTATCCTAGTCCGGGGGGGCCACATAACTAAAAGGTATTATATGTAACAAATCCACCTGAGACTTACCGTGCGGCTCCTACAGACAACATGGGACCTAAACAAGAAAAGAAAGTGAAGAAAAAAAACGAAAAAATTACATAAGCAGGCAAAATTGTGTGCCCTCCTCACCATGTTAAATACTGGTTATAACATGTCACGCGGCGGTGGCACGCGGCATGCGGCTTCATGCGCCCTCCCCATCATGTTAGATCCTTGTTATAACATGTCAGCCGGGGGATAGCACGCGGCATGCCTCCATTCCGCCGCTCTTTGTCCGCCGACACGGTTGTAAACCGTGGCAATTTTTTATTTTTTTTTTCGTTTGTCCGCTCGTTTTCGGTTTATTTTAGGTTGCAGCTTGTTCGCTAGGAGCCGCTCGGTAAGTTTCAATTCATTTTGTAACATAATTTCTAGTTATGTGGCCCCCCCGGACTAGGATAGATCCAGCCACATTAGATCAGGAACTCCTGGATGCTGATTACCCAAGTTGAGATGACCTGCTGCGAGAATGCGGGCCTCAGTCCGCACAGTGCCTGGCGTTTTTCTACTATGTGCGGAAGGTGTGCGCTAACAAGGGAAGGCTTTCATGGTCAATATTTTAATTTAAATATTTTAATGACAGTTTTAGAGGGAAGAGATGGAGAGTTGGCCATAAAGGTACCGGTTACCTAAAAGTTGGTAAAAAATTCCAAGGGATTTTTCTAGATAAGAGTTTAATTCAAGGCTTCAAGGTCCAGTTGCATGGGATACAGTTGATCAAAGGTGTGTGCTCATATTTCGTTCCTGTTGGGTTTTGCTACCAGAAATTTATATCCTTTTTATTCCTTCCTTTATATCCTTTATATATCCTTTTGTTCTTATATGAATGGTAATAGTCTTCTACAATACGACAGCTTTAGCTTGAATTGATATCTATCGGCAGGCTCTGGCAAGGCATTGTAGAGGTCTAGTAAGCATTCCAAAAGCCGCATCGATATTATGTAGAAGAAGAGGAGCGTTGTGTTCTGTTGACCATATCCTATACCTTTTTTGTTTTTGTATCACCGAGAAGATAGTTGTCAGACGTCTATGCTGTCTAAATCTGACGCCTTTTTGGAAAATAACACTAGTTTTGCTTCCTGTCGAACTGCTTCTAATTCAGACTTTTCGATCCTGTTACTGGTGTGTCAAAATTTGTGGTGGCTCATGTGAGTCAAGCGTCGGCCGATCAACGAGCTGGCAGAGCAGGTCGCATGGCTGCTGGGCACGCATACAGGTATGTACATCCCTTGGTAGTTCATAGATGTGAATATGGTGTACTCCAGAAATTCGATGATTGATTTTGTTCTCATTTATGCAAACGTTCAACTGTGGTGTAATCTACAGCTTAGCGGAACGTTCTAGTGATTGTTTGCAGAAGTGTGCTTTATTTTTGACATACCTGTTTAAGGTTGTACTCCTCAGCGGTTTTCCAAAACTTCGAACAATTCTCTCGTCCAGAAATTCTTGACAAGCCTGCCGATCAGCTAGTGCTACACTTGAAGTCAATGAACATTGTTAAGGTAATTGTTTGACCTCAAATGCTTGCCTGTGCTTACCTTTAGTTGTACTTGGGGACTTATACGAGCATCGCACCCCCAAAGCATCTTAACATCTGAGCATCTACGCAAGCTAGATCAAAGCTAGATGTTCCCAGACACCTCGGGGTTCCTGGCTTTACCTGGTCCTGTGTTCTCCTCCGCCTCAGCGGAACACTAATCATGGGCAGTGTTTTTTGATTACGCTAGGAACATATGCGATTTTCATGCCGAAATGCTGAGTACCTCTGTAGTTTCTTAATCATCATTATAACTTTCTTGGCCTATGACGAGAGCAAGAATTTAGGTGGTCAACTTTCCGTTCCCATCACCACCAGATCCAGAAGCGCTACTGGCAGCTGAAGAGAGGCTGATCAGACTTGGAGCACTAGCAAGAACGACAAAGGATGGAAAGGTTTCTAGACTACCTAATGTTTACCACGGGTAGACCGTTGGCATCTTGACACGCAGCGTTTTGAAAACTCTTGTTTCACTGTTTCACCCCCGCTGTAACAACAGCCCCAGCAGACTAATGCAAGGTTAGAGTAAACAGAAAATGTAGAAACCTTAAAAAATGACCACGAAATCTTTCTCTAATTTGCTACTATATAGAATTGTATGGCTTAGTTTTAGAGAAAAGAGGCAAAACCTTTTGATTTTTAAATACTGTGCGCCTTGCCAGCGCTTTGTGATGATTGCTCAACTCACATCCTAAAACCCATCTACTTGCTGTGTTTTGCTTTGGTTTGGCCAAGGTCTTCAATTGTCGTGCGTTACATACAAATAATGAACCAGAACTGGTGCATTCTCGTGATTCTAAAAATTTAGTGCAATTTTACTTCCAAATCAAGATAGTGCTTTCCTCGATGAGATTTTTTCAATTTTGAAAAATTTGCATTTTTTCCAAAATTTTCAAGCACTATGAGTCGTAAGTTATCTTAGTGTACTTACATACGGACTTACTTACGAAAGATTTCACCATTCTACAACCGCGTCGTCATCAACGTGAAGAGAGGGGTTCGGCAAGAGGATACCATATCCCCGATGCTCTTCAGTGCCACCTGTAAACCGTCATGCGGGATCAAAAATGAGAAGGCATGGGAGTGGAGGTAGGCGAACGGTAGCTGCACTATCTTCGCTTCGCTGACGACATCTTGCTCATAACACCGAGCATCAGCCAGGCGGAGCGAATGCTGGCCGACTTCGATCGTGTATGTGGGAACGTTGGACTGCAGCTGAATCTTACGAAGACGATGTTCATGAGGAACGGATGGGTTTCTGATGCACCATTCTCGCTCAACGGAACGAACATCTCCGAATGCTCCAGCTATGTGTATCTGGGTCTCAAAGTCAACACGGCCAACGACCTAGCGCCGGAGCTGAGCAAAGGAAACGAGCGGCTTGGGGAGCTTTCAAGAGCGTCGAGGAAGTCGCGAAGAAGACGAAGAACGTCCGACTCCGTGCCCACCTATTCGACTCCACTGTTCTTCCTGCCCTAACATACGCCTCAGAGACCTGGGCTATACAAAAGCAGGATGAACACGCGATCAGCGTTGCGTAGCGGCGAGTTGAAGGGAAGATGTTCGGAGTGACATGATTTTCGCAAGTCAAAGAAGACTTCCTAAGTTCCGAGCTACGTCGACGTCCACGTCCGGAAATCAGAGACGCTGTCTCATAGGTGAAGTCGTCGAAATTTAGGTGGGCCTGCCACGTAATGCGATTCGTAGACACCCGCTGGACGAGAGCCATCACCGATTGGATTCCGCGGGATGTCAAAAGAACACCAGGACGCCCACCAACGCGTTGGTCGGACTTCTTCGTGAAAGCCCTGAACGACCGATATGACGCTCTTCGTCTCCTTCGCGATCAAGGAGGATCCATTGGAGACAGGGACGAACGGGTACGCTGCTGACGTCCGCTCGAGCAACATGATGAAGAGACGACAGGTGACACAGGTGAAGTTATGCTACGATCGATCAAATATGTGCATATCCGCTACTAATAGTATTTTTTAGCTCATGGCTGTGCCTTCAACACCAGAGGGCGATCGGTAGTAGATAGGCAGATGATCGGTCTGTAGCAACGTAGTTCTTGCCTATCTGTTTCGTGAGAATGTTTCGTTCAAGGGAGTTCTTTCTCGGCGAGAAATATAGTGGCTGCCTATTTTGAGGAAGATAAAACGGTTAATTCTGTCCGTTAGCTTTGTAAACTATCGTAGACAGCTAAAACTGATGGCCAAATTTGGAGGTCCGGTTGTGTTAAACACAAAAATCCATGTAATATTTTATTGAAGACTCCACTTGCATTTTATCCTTCCAATCCTTCAACGCTGAGTGATTGTAAAACGCATTCTAAACGGATAACAGATCAGAAGCTTATCATTTTTCCCAAGCATTTGGAAGATAGCTCTAATTGAATGTTCTCAAGTTTAAGAATATCAAACAGTGTACATTCTGAACACCAACATAAAACAAGGAGCGCTACAGTGAGAGAAGAAGAAATTATTCACCAGTTATCAGTAGCGCCCGCAGGCATCCATTTGTCGAGATCGATCTGATAATATGTCGGTGTTTTAGTAATGGGCTCAAAAAAGGAAGACATATTCCTGGTGGTTCATTTTTGTTACTAGATATGTTCCTATCAGGTGTTTCTTGTCTAAAGTAGTGCTATTTCAGACTGAAGCTCGCATCACACCATTGGGGAAAACGCTGTCAGCGTTTCCTCTCGCGCCAGCCTACGCGAAAGTAATAGCAATGGCAAACCAACACGATCTTATGCCGTACGCCATTTTGCTTATCGCAGCGCTTTCTGGTGAGTGGTGCTTCTACAGTTGAAATGGATTTTGCTCAGTGCCTTCGTTTTTTCTATAGGCCTTGATGCATGCCTGTAGAAACTGCCATTTTTATTACGTTACCGCGCTGAGGAGTCTTTTTTTTGCGCGGAGGAACACATTCTTCAAAAAATATTCTCTTTTGACAATCGGCGAACTGCCAGTGTGGATACCCGATCTCGCGATCCACTGGGAAGACATTCTTCTCTTTAACTAAATAGGAGTATACATACTCTTGCTTAAAGATATTGACAATGAGAAGCGATGTTTAAGTACGCGAACCACTGGTGCCGGTTTCATCTATACGAGGAGAAACTGAGGAGGAAACGAAAGAGAAGATGACTGCTACCCTGAAGTTAAGAAGGAGCTGGTGTGGGAAGGTATATCCTGTCGTTTAATCTGCTCTCATTCAATTCCATCAATAAGGTTTGTAGGGTCCAGGACGGAGACTAGGAGATCTTCTTGTGCTCATGAGAGCGGTAACGCATTGCGATTCTGAGAAGGTAGAGCTGCTAAAACGTTGATGTAGCCACATTCGCAGTGGATTGATTATCGGCCCAATTGCAGATGAGTCCGCTGGTGTGCGCACAGCTCGGTATGCGACACAAGGCAATGGTGGAAATCAGGAGACTTCGTACGCAGCTAACGAATATCGTTAACACATCGTTTAAGCCGAGCGTTGACGTCACAATGGACACCTCTCTTCCACCGCCATCTGATGCTCAGGCGCAGATGTTGAGGTGAGTCGCTAAAGCAGTAAGTACTGGCACTAGAACTCGATGTTGAGTTGAATATTAGGCAGATGATGGTAGCTGGCCTTGCGGATAGGATTGCTCGTCGAGTGGATCGCTCAGCTGGAACCGAAGAGATACCGAAGGGTGCTTATCAGACCATAAAGCTTGAGGTATGAATCGTTCTCACTTTTTTCTGCTGTTGCAATTCCGTTCCTCCGGCTCGCTCTTTACGATATTTAGAACAGTATGCCTGCCACCCCAATTCTGTGTCGAGCCTCTCATTTTTGACCAACAGTAGGACAGTATGCTGCTTTCGTATTAGTCTCCCCTTCCCCACTGCCATCTTGGCGGTGTCTTTTTCTTGCCCACTGTTGCGTTATGTAGGTTACCTCACACTGTTTTGTAGAAATATTTGGGCGCCTCCTTCATCTCTGCTTGCTCGGAACATCGTGACTTGATTGAGCTTCAAACCAACAAAAGGCGTTGTTCGAGCAGAGCCAGTGGGTCACAGATAGAAGGTGAAATGAATAGGTACAGCTAAACCGTGGCATTAAAATTGGGTTCAAGTTATCTATTCTTTCGATGGGTGCTGTTAGTTGGGCTGACGAGATGTTAATGTTGTGTTCGACCAAGCGGCGACGGTGTTGCAGTGGCGTAGACCATCCTGATAAGAAGAGGTGTGCGGGTTCGAGTCCCGTCCGGCGCTAGTTTGTTCACAACAAAGCGGGTGTTAGCGTTGGGAAACTTGAAAGACGATCCGTCAGAGACGAAGTGTCATCCTTTAGGAGTTCGTGTTCATCGACCCGTGCAGCGTGTTGTACACGGAGGAGCCGGATTACGTTATCTATCAGGAGATAGTCCAACTGAACGATCGCAAGTGCATGCAGTGTGTGATGATGGTCGACCACGAGTGGTTGACGAAACTGGCTGAATCCTACTGCAATTTCTCCTCCATGGACAAAGATACTGAGCCCAGGTTAGCAGTGTTTGGGCAGATTTCTCTTACTATTGATGTCCGAAGAATAGTGCATCTGGTCACTTGCAGATATGACAAAGAAAGGGACGAAATTGTGAGGAGCGTTGAAGTCACATTCGGTCCGTTAGAATGGCGACTCACACCTATTGAGCGGCCCATTCCGAATGATATCATGTTGTACCGTTACTTCGGGCAGTTTTTACTAGCCGGGGAGGTAATGCTTTTTTGTTGGAGTACGTTTAGAAAATAAAGGCGGATCGCAGTTCAGGTAGTACCATTGCTAGCTCAATTCGTGCCGAAGATGCTTGCTCCACCAACGACGATGGTGCGATCATGGGCGAGACTGCAAAAGCGTACAGAAAATCTGCTTAACGCTTTGGTTTTAAAAGAGGCTAGTTTTCTCGCTCAGAGCCACAGTGTTTCCTTTTGTAATAATTTCAACGCTTTAGGCTCACACGAAGCAGAAGCTTGTGGAGGAATGGCACAAAGACGAGAACTATCTCCTTGAGGAATATCTAGACTGGTTACCTGATTCTCTACACGGAACCGTGACTGTAATGTGGCCTCCACTAGAGGTGAAAACCTCAAAAATGGGAAGGAACAAAATCTACGCAAAGCCGAAATAGTGCTCTGATGTCACATTTTGTTATAGTTTTCACTGGAAAGGGTATCATAGAGTGGTCCTACATCGTTGCCTTATGGTTAGTTAAAGCTCGGTTTGAAATGCAGAGTACATCTATTGGTGAATACTAGTCGCTACTCCAGTTCGACTTAACTAACCCATTCCACAGTAAGCATCTGGCAAGTACAGAATTGTTGCTGGGCGTTTGAGAGTTGCAGCTAGGTCCCTTCAGGCGCAGTTCAAAATCATGCTCCAGGACTCGCGGCAGTACGAGCAATTTAAGTGCTATAGTTGGTTATCATGCTGTACTGAATAGACCAAACTTCCTTTGTTCGAAAAAAGCGTCTTAGGTTAGTATCAAGAGGGTGGATGTGTAGTTCGTGCTCATGATTGCTCTGCTGGTCTGTGCCCACCCTCCACCTGAACTGGGGTCTCAAAGGCTCAGATTCTGCTCAACCTTGCTGTTATGCGCGCGTGTCATATATACCATTTTCACGTAAAATTTTATACTTTTCAAATCAAACTGGACACTCTCGTAAGGACGTTTTGTTTTTCGCGTTCAAAACTCTAGCGCCCACCGGAACTCGAACACGCACCACCAGCTAGCTGGGCAGAAGTGCTCTACGCCGCTACATCACATCTTCTTATGCTCAGTATTCGTTAAAGCGGGATTCATACCACTCACAAGGGAGGTCAATGAACTTCCCGTGGCAATTTTAAAAGTGACCTATATAGGGTTGTAGAGCGTTGTCTGAGAAGCACCGCAGTGGTTTCCAAATTTCCTGCGGACATCTGGGTAGGTCAAAAATTGCAAAAAACCATTTCACTTAAATACGGGCCGATACAGCAGAACTGACGCCTGGAACTGCCATGCTGTGGTTAGAATCTATCCTGCAAAAGGTTTGGGGCTGGAACAATAGCGGAATTACAGCGATTTCACAATTTGCTTGCTAGCCGTACAGTGACCGAAATGGAACATTGAGGTGCGCCGCTCACCACCAACGGCGCAGCGACCGGATGGCGGAGTGGCTGTGGGGGGCGAGCTTGCGGGAAAAGCGTCGGGTGTTCGAATCCGGAGGTGCTGCTCCTGAATTGCTGGTCTTGCTCCCCTAATTTTGTCGATATAAAGTGTATCTTAACCGCGGTAGTGTACCATACTGACATTACAACTTTATTTTAACCTCGATATAAACACAAAAATAAACACCCAAAGCTACAGTGTTCATAATACCTAATTCGATTGGGCATTGAGGAGGAGCAGGTGACTTTTCTTTGCCTACAAAATAGATAACTTCAGAACTCCAAAGATCGAGGAAAAAATATTATTTTTTTTATTTATTATTATTTATTATTTATATTCTTATTTTAATTAATTAATTAACTATATTTATGTTTGATTTTTTTTCGACCCCTCTTCGACTTTTGGAGAGAAAGTATAACAGTACCAATCTTTCTTCTTCATCCTCAACCAACCATATTGCTAGTGATTTCACGTCCGTCACATACAGCAACCTCCTCACTACTACAGGAAGCTGTAATACTACTCACATCATCGTCATCATCCGGCGACCAGTCTACATCCTGCGCTTCGTTCAAGTTAAACTAACATCACGAACGAGAGAACAGGCGACTTTTCTTCGCAGTTCCTCGGTAGCATTGAAGGGCCTGTCCCAACTAGAAAATAGATAATATTCTTTATCTTGACCGTCTTCGTTAGGCATTGACAGTGGGTCTGTTAGCACTACTTCATGACTCCAAAAGTGGAAGGGAGATTGAAAAAATGGATAAAAAAGATTTATCTCTATTTTTCATTATTTATTTACTATTGTTTATTTATTTATTTGTTTATTATGTATTAATTACGTATTATTGATTTTTATTTATATTTATATTTTCAATTAATTAATTGATATATATTATTTATGTTTGGTCGATTGTGATCGTCCTTCGACACACTATACGACACCCCCCCCCCCCCCCCGAATTGATATCAATTGTATAATTCAATGTTTTCTCCGCGCCGAGTTATTGGTTGTCTTGCTAACTGCCTTCCTCCCGACTACTCTGCCCCTATTCGTAGGAAGATCGCCGTAACAGACGCCTTTCGGGGCATAATTCAAAATGCCATGTATGGGGATACTGATTGTGCTGATGAGGAGGAAACACTCCGGGTAGTTTTTTTTGTTTGATGTTTGTTCCATTGACGTTCTCTCGTTCGTGATGTTAGCTTAACTTGAACGAAGCGCAGGATGTAGACTGGTCGCCGGACGATGACGATGATGTGAGTAGTATTGCGCCTTCCTGTAGTAGTGAGGAGGTTGCTGTATGTGACGGATGTGAAATCACTTGCAATATGGTTGGTTGAGGATGAAGAAGACAGATTGGTACTGTTATACTTTCTCTCCAAAAGTCGAAGAGGGGTCGAAAAAAATCAAACATAAATATAGTTAATTAATTAATTAAAATAAGAATATAAATAATAAATAATAATAAATAAAAAAATAATATTTTTTCCTCGATCTTTGGAGTTCTGAAGTTATCTATTTTGTAGGCAAAGAAAAGTCACCTGCTCCTCCTCAATGCCCAATCGAATTAGGTATTATGAACGCTGTAGCTTTGGGTGTTTATTTTTGTGTTTATATCGAGGTTAAAATAAAGTTATGCCAGTATGGTACACTACCGCGGTTAAGATACACTTTATATCGACAAAAATTAAGGGAGCAAGACCAGCAATTCAGGAGCAGCACCTCCGGATTCGAACCCCCGACGCTTTTCCCGCAAGCCCGCCCCCCACAGCCACTCGGCCATCCTGTCGCTCCGCCGTTGGTGGTGAGCGGCGCACCTCAATGTTCCATTTCGGTCACTGTACGGCTAGCAAGCAAATTATGAAATCGCTGTAATTCCGCTATTGTTCCAGCCCCAAACCTTTTGCAGGTTAGATTCTAACCACAGCATGGTTGTTCCAGGCGTCAGTTCTGCTTTATCGGCCTGTATTGAAGTAAAATGGTTTTTTGCAATTTTTGACCTACCCAGATGTCCGCAGGAAATTTGGAAACCCCTGCGGTGCTTCTCCGACAACGCTCTACAACCCTATATAGGTCACTTTTAAAATTGCCACGGGAAGTTCATTGACCTCCCTTGTCAGTCGCTTGACGGCGCGACAAAAAGAAGGCTACCGGTATTGATCGCATACGCCGCTTAATCGATACCGGCAGTTCTCATAACGCTGCGCCGTCCTTCGAGCAAAGTACAAATCCCGCGTTGGGCACACATAGGACGGTGTCTCGGTTCGCTAGGAGCCTTGTCCTGTTCCAGTTGTAGTGAGAAAGTGCTAAATGTTGTCCTCCTCTGAAAGTTGTATCTGTTACGTTGTTGTTATTGCTGTTGAATTGTTGTGAGTTTGTTTTGTTGCTGAAAGAAGAGATACAGAATTATTTCGGATATTCTACCGTGTATTTGTCAAGAAGGATAGTTTCCGCTAGTGTTTCTCTTTCGATGTGAGCTCAAGGCGGCTTGAGGTTTGCTCTAGTTTTTGGTATCCCTGCCTTATCAACCGTTTCAATCCAGTTCGGTTTTTACACAGTATACTGATGCTGGACATGTATGCCACTGCAGTCTAGCTGCCGTGATTTTATAGCAGTATAGGTAAAGAAAGTGAAAAAAGGCAGATAGTGTCATTGCATCTGTCGGTAAAATGGCACACCTTTTGTGCTGAATTACCTCTTTTCTTCACCGGTTTAAGTTGAAGTATTCTGTCTGATTTTCTTTATAAGTTTATTTAAACTCCGTTTATTTCGCTACACCTTTTCAGATAATCAGCTATCGATTGCTGGACAACTATGAGTTTGGTGAGTGCCTAATTCTCGACAGATGGTTGTTACTAGAAAACGCACTTTATTTCTGAATGGAAGATGTGTACACCAGTTCAAAAAAATCTTCAGAACTCGTGCACCATCTGTTAGCTCCTTGTTTCTTGTTAAAAGTTGTAGTCTACAAGCTAAGCGATAAAGTTGCGAAATCTTTCTTGAGCGGTTCCCAGGAAAGATTAATTAGTCTTGTTACCTAGGAAATCAGAACTCTTTAACGGCTTAAGGACTGCATGTCGGTGTATGGAGTATGCTGATGCCTTACACTTGTAAAGCGGCCAGAATAGCATGTGTTACGCTATCTCCATCACAGAAGTTCAACGAACTGATTGTTAGGAAACGCTCTTTGCCGCTTAACGTCTAGACAACCGATTTGCTCGGTGTGGGGTCTCTCGCATCTCACGTTAGACTTCACGTTAGATACGCATGCAAATGCCACCATGATGTCAGAAAGGGTGTGGTACCTGAAACCTAAGCGTTCGTAGTGTCCGCAACTGGAAACGGAGAGGCAAAATTGGCAGATGTTGTTGTGCAACTTTGATAAGCTGAGAGGATAACGTGTAGGTAGTCTCAAAGCGTTAACCTCTGCTCCGGTTTCTTGTTCATAAAAAAATCATAAATGTCAGCGCAGTACACTTTCGATGTCGCTGAATCTTGGCACGATCCTACCATATATGTATAATAGAGGAGATGTTATATAATAGACGTAGGCGATCGTGAGGCTGTAGGTGAGCGCCTTCTTCAAATTTATGCACTCTTTTATAATGCGCCGCACTTTCGAAGACTATGCGAAGGGAATTAAGTTTACTGTTTAGCCTGCGCAATTGTTTGAACCAGTCAGCGTAATGGGTACATGAGTGTTCCGTCCTTCGAGAGATACTAAATATCAACACTGATCCTAGTGGCGTAGAAGGTTTGGTTGGCGCTGGCTCAGACAAAGTCTAAACGCATTTTGTGGAGGTCGACTGTGCTAGAGACGCAATAAGTAGAGGATAAGGACAAAGAATGGCGTCCAACAATCACACCTATTTTTGTTTATGCGGGCATCAGGGATGCGATTCCAATGCGTAATTGACCTATGCAATGAATTGTGGCGGCCAGCCGAAAGACGAGTCAGTGCGTTATCCTTTTCATGCAAGTCTGATACTATTTCGTCCACCCCTGAGGGATGGAAGGCTCGGTTGGCCTAGGTGGGACCCGAACGAAGAGTCTCGATTTTAATGCACGCGACAACCGGCTTTTCCGACTGCGCTGCCACGCACCTTTTGGTGAGTAGTATACTTTAGATTCGATCGAAAGACTATGATTTGGATAACACTAATATCGCTATTTTGCGAACCCCCGATTTTTCGATGATTCGGATAAGGGCAATTTCGCGTGCCTCGGATCGGATATATATTCGGATCAGGATACCCGAATCGGATATCGCATTTTGGTTCGTTCTGATCCTGTGTATAGTAAGTAAATAGCAAATGCTTAGGATAAAGGGCGGTCTCAATCAATCCTCTTTGGGATGCGGCGCGCGTTTTACTTCTACGGGATGTCGTAGTGACAATTCGGATGTGTATTTGGATCATACGATAACTTGAAGTGGCTAGCCAGTGTTTTATCCTTCCCATACAAGTCTGGTACCAATTCGCCGACCTTTAAGGTAAGAAGGCTTGGTTGGTCTGGGCGGGAAATCCAGTTTTGCAAATTCAAGCGGATATACCGCTTTTGCTGAATTTGGGACGAAATAATGCGTATCATGTGAAAATTTTTGAAATGACAGCAGAGTTTTAAAAAAACAGGAAAGAAGCGGAGCATAAAAAGTAAATTCAAAGACGATTTGAATAACGCTAGCAGTTTGCTGTCGGCATGGCAACTTCAACTTTTCCTGGGATATTGATCTGACCATGAGATTACGGTGATAATCTCTTCGTTTTAGTCGGAATCATGTGCTGTTCCTGTGAATTGTCCGAAGATTACCCGTCTGAAGTATGATGCGTCAGAATCAGAGATGAATATCTGGCTGGAAGCAGCAAGCACGTTGACGTTCACCTTCGATCGAATTCTGCAACTTTCACCTACAGCGTTCTGGAGCACTGTTATCTATGAACCAGATGTGGTGAGGTGTCTAGATGAGGTTGTCGCAGCGCTTCCAAGGTGACCTGACTGCTCCATCATTTCTTCGGGTCATTCTATGTAGCAACTGTCACGTACCGTTCTTACTTTTTTTCAGGACATACGAGGTGGATGAGTGTAGACTGATTTACGGCTTTAATTCCACCGTTCGAGTGATGGCGAGTCGTCTATACTATTCAACCCTAGCCGTGTTTCTTCGTCTGGCCGTTTTCAACGGAACAGTTGTTAGTTTTGAAAATCGGTTTTGTTATTGCTGCTTGTGGAGAAGTAGTTATATCAGCGTTAGTTTAGGATGCAACATTATCGGAAAAAGATTATGTTGAGATCGTCCGTGGACGAGGGATATTGTCAGCGAGGCGATTAGCAGCGTTGTGTGCCTTATTCTCAGAGCACGGGCCGCTTGTGGTTGAGGTATCACGTTTCGTAACTTTGCTGGTGACAACTCATTCCTGGATATGGCAGGGTGCAGTGTCGAGAAGTGGCGCTTACTGTCAGTCGGCTTTCGGCATCATTGACGGCCAGATGGATGGCTCTTTCTGGGTAATGTAGGGCTTAGTTATTGTTCAAGCTCACCCTATAGCCGACAAAGATAGATCCAGCCTTATAGAGATGAGCCACGCATGCATTTTCCACTCAGTGCCATAGAGGCTCTTGGTGTGCTTTGCTGATGGTGAGTTCTGCGCCATACACTCTTGTCGGGTTAAGGGCACCCATTGTTACTTCTCGAAGATTTGAGCTCCATTTCTACTGACGACTGGAAGAAAGGATGACCTCGGACGAGAAGCCAAGTCCAAATATATGTCATGCATGGATGATTGCTACCTAAAGATCAGCAGAACTAGTGTAGTAACGTCGCAGTCAAGGAAAGGTATTAATAAACGTTGAGCTTCATTCCACATCTTTAGTTCCTATGAGTGAAAAGCAGTGATGGATTGTCGTACCTCGGGGGTCTCCTCCTAAGGAAGTGTGGGCCAGGTTGCCTATTTGGGATAAGCGTGGCCTGGCTTAAGGAAAGGCGTCTACTGGGGTGTTTTCGTGGCCACGGTTGCTCCAGGGCGGACAGTCGCCTCACGTGCTCACGCTGGTCAATGCTAGGCTTTAGCTGAAGCCAAGCCGGCTTCAGCTAAGGCCTAGTATTGAGCGGGGAGGAAGCCATTCAAAAGAGTTCGCCGAAGTCTACTTTTCGGCGTAACAAGCCGTTTGTAGGATAAGGCGGCACTGACTGACAACAAGCGTGTGTGTAAAGCTAAACCTTCCGGAGATGCTGAAAAAACTTCATTCTCGCTTATTATTGTCTAGCTAGCATATTCGCTTCGCGTACTATAACACGCGGAGGTTTTCGGAGACAAATACGATTTCTGGGCTAAGATGTCAAGCTAGTCAGATGCCCACTATTACAGGTGGTAAAAAGCCATGCGAAACAAAATACTCGAGTCTGGTTCGAACTAGGACACGTGTTTGTGGAGATGGGACAGGTAAACTACCATTTTTTGAAAAATGTAAAGTTGAGCATCATCCTGTCATCTTCTAGGCTATCACAACCTTAGAATCTGAAGCGCATCGGTTGATCAGCAAATTCTACGATACTAAAGGTCCAACCAAAGTTGCAACCGCTCGACTAGTAGACGATTGGCTCTGTACTGCCGTGGCATTGTGTCAAGAAGCAACAACCGTGGCTGACATATTGTTCGAAGGCAGTTTACTAGAGCAGAAGAACGACTCTGTGTCAGGGTGAGTAATGAAAGGAGTTTTCATCTTCTCTTTTTCTCTTAACTTGATCTCGCACTACATTCCACGTCCGACTCCCGGTGAATCTTCACATCTTTGACGTTGTAATAGACGAGTAATTTCTTCAGCGTAGCCACGATTGACGTAAGTCTTTATTGCGGTTTACGTTTCGGTGTTGTCTCCTTATTCAGGGGCTGGAACAGTCGAAGTCATTCGAAAATTGAAGTTTTGTTTTCAAGTTTTGATGATGTTTTTCATGGTCCCTTAGCCTTTTGGATTAGTTTCTTCAGAATGAAATGATTTGGGAGGGTAGTTTCTCCTATGACTTCGGCTTTGCCAGGCTCTGAAGAGGCGATAACGCCGAAACGTAAGCCGCAATAAAGACTTGTACTAATCTTGGCTTCGCTGAAGAAACCACTCGTCTATATCTGTGATCTGTTTAGAGTTCCTGCTCTCGTCGAATGCGTTGCTCAAATATTCACTACAGAAGTCGTTTTTGACGTAGCAATGACACTTTCTGACTATCCTCTGGAGTGAGTTTTTCATTGTGCACTGTTCCCGAATTCACGCTGTTTTTCCGTTATAATCTCACTCCTTATCAGGCGTCTTTTGCGTTTACGCTCTCAAGTATACAAGACGTCGATCGGGCTGTACCGCTCGGTGTTGGTGAGAATGTCGGATGATAAGAAAGCATGCATGATACAGTCAACTCTAGAGTGTCAGAGGTTAGTAGAACAAGAAAAGGTTACAGAAGGGCATAAAGAGGGACGTTTCCACGATGTGTTCTTAGCTGTGGAAGCTTGCTAGCGAGTTATTGGAGTTATCAGGCTAATGCCCATTTTCAGATTCATATTTTTGCTAAACGAGAACGAAAATTTGAGTGAGCTGTTTCGTGGAAGTCAGCCCGTGTTCCGCGAATATGTGGAGAGGGCTATAGCGAATGCTTGCGAATCAGAAACGAGGAGGACAGTTGAGGAGCTCGAGAAATTCGGGCTTCTGAAGGTTTGTGCATCTTGAGTTATCTGTCAGAGTTATCTATCTTCCATATTCGCATGGGGCGAAAGTGCTAGAGCGAACGGTAAACGGACATTAACTGGAGGCTTTCGTTCTCCTCAAGTCATTCAGTGTTCTTTTGGTCCAAAAACATTAAAGAATTGCTTAGGGTCTTGGCGACGTCAGCACTATGAATTCTGCGACCCAGCAAGCCATTGACGAAGTTTCGCAGATTTTTCCTCACCTCTCGACGCAGTATGTGCACGTGAGTCCATCCACTTATCTGTTGACAGTTGACAGCTGGCTTTTATATTCTGTGGTCTGCCCATATTGTACCATCGTCTCCTCGTTAGGCAAATTTAAATTACGAATGGCTAATGATTACCACATAGAGAAATTGCAACATTCTCAAGGCTTAAATTACCTTCGATATGGTTAGGTACGTTCGAAGAAGTGTATTTTGTGCAGCTTAGAAGGGCTTACAGAGGTTTCATATTAGTGCCGAAAATAGGCAGCTTGAACACCTCAAAAAATGCGACTAAGTGAACATTGGACTTTCATCCAGTAGGTCTGTACCATTTGACTCGTTGCTCGGCGTTTATTTTTTTATTTTGTATATTATTTTATTTTATACTACTGTTTAGTGTGAAAGTGTGAAAACAGTGGAAGCTTTAATCATACTTATACGTTCATTCCGATCATTTATTTATAAACTGGATCAGTTTAAGCGTCAGTCAATGAAAATAGGTGATTGAAAGCCTTCTCGGCGATTTGCTTGATCAGCAGTTGCTCTCGTAACTGTCGTTCTTTGCCATTATTGGCCTGAAATAGTGGGTTGGCGAGGAACAACGTTTCTCCGTACAATTTTCATTGTGATCAATCCTTTTTCACATCAAAGCTAGTGTCTTCAATTTATGTTGAAGTCTGTTTAACTGAGTCTGCCATAAGAAACTCAAAAAAAGTTTTAGTATAAAAATTTGTCTCAGACGATTCTGCGCGTGCTCCAGAATGGTTGTGACGTGGTGTTTTTGATGTTTGAAATGCTTTTGTAGAGTAAGTCATTCTAAACTAATGTACGAGTTAGAAAAATCGAATTGCTTTCTGTCTTGCAGAGATGACTGGCGGCGTGAATACGTCACTGGCAGAACTTTGCAAGCGAAATAGAAGAGGGCATTTTCGTCCGTAAGAAATCTAACTAGCGTAGTGGGACAAAGTCCTTTATCCTCTGTTCTGTTATATTTGCTACATGCAATGCAGACGTCCTATATTTACCACAATACTCGATACTCGACAATGGTATGAAAGCGTATTGTAGAAGACTTAAAAATATACTGCGAATTTATCGAAGATGATTATCAATGTTCTCAACACGCTCTAGATATCGTTGAAGAATGACCGAGGACAGGAGGGATTAACTACAGGGTGTCTCTAAAAGTGTACACTGTTTATGAGGTGATAACTTTGCTCACAGTAAAGGCACCGAAGAAATTAAGAGCTCTTATGGAAGCCTAGAAAATTAGAAATTTTCTGACATATGAACGGTACGGAATGCGTCATGCAGTTGTCTGAAATTTTGCATTTTACTCTCGATTGACTGTTTTTTGCTCGAATACTTATTCTAATTTCTTCACAAGGTGGCCGTATCGATTGAAGTGAAAAGTTAATCGGCATAATTGTAGCTACTGATCGATGGAGAACGTTAAAGGAAGCACAGCGCAGGTTAATCTGGCCAAGTAGCAACAAGATTGTAACAAGCATTCAGCCCAGGAACAATCGATCGAGTCTAAAACTCAAGGTTTCGGGCGGGGACATGGCGCAATCTTGACCATTTACATGCCACAGGAATCTTGTTATCCTGTGCTTTCATATGAGTCTCAATCATCTTCAAAAGCTTCACCGCAGCCATGTTAAAACCTTTCAAATAGAACCTTCATTTTCAGGATACCTTGCATTTTTCACAAGCCATAGTGTTTTTTAAAGTTTTGAACCTTAAAAGGAGCACAAATAAGTCAGCACGGGCACCTTGTGGAGAAAGTGTGACAAGTATTCAAGTGAAAAAAATCAATCGAGTGTGAAATGCAAGGTTTCAGACGATTGCATGACGCATCCGATACCGCTCATATGTCAGAAAATTTCTATTTTGTCGAGCTTCCGTAGGAGCGGTTAACATCTTCATTGCCTTCACTGTGAGGAAAGTCATCACCTCTCAAACAGCGTATTTATTTCTTGAGACACCTCTATAAAATTTAGTACCCTAAACCCATGCTAGGAGTTAGGGTTCTTTTTTCCCACGTTTTTTAAAACAAAGAAAAAATCAGCGTCTTACAGTAGGGGATTGCGCAATGAGTTTGTTTACTAGGTCTCAGTGTTTCATTATCTAGTAGCCTAATTGTTGTCCATTTTGAGTTGTGGAGTGTTACATGTCTTGTTTTTAACTTTCTTGGCTTAGTAATGGAATTGTGTGCACCTCCACTTACAAGGGAACTGTCTGAACGGTACGCCGGAACGGCAAAAACGAGTATTATAGGGAGAATCTCCGTCCTCTGTTTTTGTCGAATCCTTGAGGCAAACGAGTACGAGGGTGTAATGGTTAAGGGTCAGCAGAGCGAGTTTACCACGGCAGCGCAAGATGCCGGTGTCGTGCACTGGGTGGCGCAGTGGTAGGGGGATGCCTCATGTTCGTGAGGTCTTGGGTTCGGTTCCCATGCTACGTCGCGTTTTTGCACTTTTGCCATAGTAAAATTGTTCTCATTGTCAATTTAAGAAATTTTGACGCAGGAACAACTTGAAACAGCGGCCGAAAACTAGAAAAATGCTTCAAATGCAATTTATTAGTGTCCTTGAAGTGAGTGCCACCAATGTGCTCACAGTGTAGGAGGGGACCACATGATCTTCAACTTGACCTACCACCTCGATCAATATTCTCGCCTCCGTTATGCTTACAAAGTCGCGCGGTCATAATAAGCTGCTGCCGCCAACACTGACTCTACAATGTCTGCTAACCCTCGAGTGGTCATTCACCTACTGACACTGAAGTGCTGATCTCCACTGGATGCTGTCCCTTCGAGAGACGAGATGAAGCTGGTGGAAAAGTTAGCAAGTATTCTACAGGATTTGGACTGCGACAACTGGACGAAGTGGGGAAGTTGGAGGTAGTGGAAGAAGAGGACCAAGAGTTTCAACCAGAAGAGGATTGTGCCGGGTCACGACGCCACTAACCAGTGAAGGCACTAGCACATTTTCGGGAGGACAGATCGTTTTGGACGGAAAGGTTTAGTTATACTAGAATTGCTATACTATTCAAGTTAGAACTAGGGAAAGTGGACTGCATCGCGATTCCAGGCTCGGGCTGCAGCGGAGTACCACTGGGCAGGAACCGTGATGCAATCTCGCAGCAGAGAAAGTACTAGTCACTGCTTTAGATTTCTTTGAAAAAATGAGAATGAAACATCACCATGAACATCATCATCAACATCTTGGTTGTTTCGAAAACCCGAGTGGAATGGCATTCCTGAAAGACCTCGGCCCCTGTGATAAGTGAGGATGTGAAGAAACTGTAACCTTCATACGTTGTCCATACTGTGATCGGTCTTACTGTTTTATACACTTTGTGCCTGTGTATCATGGGTGCTGAAGTTATTTCATAAATATTTCGGATGTAATCGTATTTGGCATATTTCGGACACTGCTGGTGAATTACAAGATGTCGACAAATAATAGGTAGTAAAAACATCTTACCGTAGCAAACTTCAGAAAGAAGTTCAGATATGGAAATCTCTATGGAAATCCGCTACTAGGGTAAAATTGAAGAAACGTGACGTAGCACGGGAACCGAACCATCGATCTGACGAACATGAGGCATCCTCCCTACCACTGCGCCCTTCGGCAATAACAAAACATGTTCTGTTACTATTTGGAGGACGGAGATTCTCCCTATAGTACTAGTTCTTGCCGTTCCTGCGTACCGTTCAGACAGTTCCCTTGTTAGATACTATTTACACAAAAAGATAGACAGACATGCGAGATGCGCTTGTCTGTGTTCCAAAATCTTTATAAGACATATTTGTAGCTGAAAGTGGAAACTTTACGGCTGTTCAGTCAGCGTGGTTGTTTGTTTTGGATAACTTAAACTATTGAGTTTTCGAGGTAAAATGTGACGCTAACAAATCATTTACTTTGACTTTAGTGAAATGCGTTTAGTTTGGTTTCATTGACGTCCACTTTGACTTTGAAAACGGCCAGTTTATAATGATAGTAGTCCTGCTATATATAAAGATCTTTTCATACTTCGCGACGGGAGCTTTCGCATTGGAAAAGTCGATAATGCCTTGCCGTGCAGCGCCCGTCGCTTCCGTCACGCAGTATGAACAGACCCTATTAGAGCTAGTTCGTATTTCTGTGTGTATATATGTATGTCGCAAATCTATACGTATAAGCCTATAAAACCTATGTCGAACTTATGGAGGTAGCTCCCTCGGACACGTCAATGATTCCTGACGTGCATACGCCGAAAACACGAAATTTGCTATGAATAGCTAGATTCGACGACAGACGGAAGAATTCCATTGGACGACATGGATTGATTGATGTTATCGATTTTTCGGCGAGAGTTATCGGTCGCATTCAGGTTTGACTCATCGGAGGGGGAGTCACGCTGTGATGATTGCCGATGGATGGCCTTTACAGCTGGTGCAAGTACTCTGTTTCGTGACCAAAATCGATTTTGTACAGTCTCTATAATACATTAAAAAGCTAGCATCTCTCCGTCGCGTCTGTCCATTCTATTCCAACGAGGCTGACAGCCTCCGAGAGGGATCCAGATCTGGATCAGCATTACTGATCTCAGATACATACTTGGTCGGTGGACAGGACTATTGTCTTAGGAATGGCTCCAATATGATGACATTCAGACAGCATTTTGAGCAGTTGAACAGTGTCGACCCACCGAACGACATCGATCGGTCTTATCGATTTTTTAAAGATTAAACACCACGGTAGGAATCTCAGGAATGCGATGAAGCGTGGACAGACCTCATGACGTCCGTTTTGAGTACCTTACCCTACCCTGTGTGATGAGCGGCACAGGTAGTTTCTTCCTAAAGACTGTGTGTCCAACTGCTTTTCGTTTTTGGTGTGTAGGGCGAAGCTTCCAATCTGACGTTTGGCTGCCAGCAGGTCACTGAACGTCTGGTGTAGTTTGGGACCGTGACGCAATTTCATTTCCGCACTAATACTGGCTGCTATGGAGAGGTAGAACACACGCAGATATATAGTGTCCATCACGTGGTGAGAGGAAATATGTGGCCCATTTGAAGAGGAGTGGGCTACCTCTGACCGCTGCCATCACTCCGCTTTACCTGGCTTCTTTTCATTAAAGTGAAAAGTATGCGATATACCTTTTCAGTCAGCATTTTTGCGGACAAATTTAACAACATCCACAGAGTTACGTCGTCGTTGACGTCTATGTCGGAGAATTTGTTAGACTGTTTAGAGGTCCTCATACCTATAAAGAGATTCAATAAATCTACAGAAATGGGTGGTCCTTTTAGTTGGCTAATTTTTAATGCTCTCTGGTTTAGACGTAAGTCGGTGGACGTAATAACGAGAGACGAATTTATCTCCGAATTCGCATTGCCTTAAATCTCTGGTAGAACTAGGATTAAAAAAATCACAGGGTTCTTTAAATTGACCTATCTAGGTATCGAAGGTCTTACTCACCCACCATACTCTCTCGACCTTTCCCCCACCGACTATCACTTTTTCCGAGCTCTTGATTCTCGTTTGCATGAGAAACAATTGACTAATTTGGCTGATGTTGAATGTGTCCTCTTTGATTTCCTTAATTCCTGCGATCTCAGTCTTTATAAGGGAATTGGTTCATTACCTGTTCGTTGGAAAAAAATATATAGATTCGGGTGGTTTTTACTTCGCCTGATGAAATTGTGTTTAAGCTGAGCTATAGCAGTTTGAAGCAGGCGGACCGTTTTCGGCGAATAATTTTGCGAGAGCGTAATATCTGCCTCACAACAGAACCCTCAAACATAAGCCTTTTTTCAGAACTGGTATGATAGTGTCCTGTTTCCACGCAGTCCGAATTCTCTTAGCTCCCCAGTTCAACTTTCAACTTCTTTGCTAATGTAATAGGAATTTTATCAGCATGCAAACTGTGTAACCGTGATTTGGAACAACATGTATGGACCCGTTTTACTCCATTCGTTGTAATAACGAGAATTATTAATATCGATTAATCCGCGGTGTCTTATCAGTATTGGGAGGTAACCCTCCTTATGACATACCGTTCGATGAGTGTAGTATAAATGGGAAGGGGACTAGGGCTTATAAATGTTGAAGGGAAATCGTTTTAGCTTTTGAACCATTAGATTTATTCTGATTCTTCTGGAGCGCATCCAATTCAATGTGAAAACACTCACTTCGACTGGGAGGGTGACCAGTTTTACGTGATTATGGTATATATAAGTAAAGCGCGTGAGTAAAAAGTCCCTTAGGCCCCGTTTATGCTCCATTCGCCACCCGGCGCGTCACAGTGAGAATTTACAATATCAGCTATGTGGCTCCTGCGGTCTATCCAATATTGATGATTCATTTTGACGCGGCGAATTAAGTATCAACGGGGCCTTAAATTTTGATCAAGTTACTCACCAAAATTGCTACCACTGCTCCTTCGAAATAGCTGATTAGTCTTCCGATTGTTTTCGATGCTCAACATTCTCATTTTCCTTCTTTGTATTCTGCGCCGCGTAATTTCGCTTCGTGCGTCAGCTTCTGGTGATGGGATTGTGCATAGTTCTCCTTCATTGTTCAAGTAAGTGCATGAATTGTCGTTCATGAAAGGCACATCTGGAGACTCAGTGTCGGAACGGTCCGGGGTAGATTCCACCAACACGTGTGCGTAGCTGACACTTCTAAGTGTAAAAGTGCTTTAGAAAATCAATCACATTTTCTCTTGCAGTACCAAATACCAAGCCTTTTTCGCAAAACTCAAGTCACCTTTCATCTCCGCCGCTAAGTGTTGTATTGTTTCCAGTAAGCGCCTTATCCACATGTTTTGAGTCGAACGTGGAACCATTCGATTTGAAAGGTGCTACCTGAAGTTGTCAGTTTGAGGCTAGAGGTATGCGATCGAGATCGGTGTCAAACAGACCGAATTGGGGTGCGCCACTCCTACTTCCACGGTTCGGCTCTACAACATTTTCAAATTAAATTGGACACTTTTCAAAGCAGACTTGACGTGTTCGAATTTAAATTGACCATCTTCCAAATCAAAAAGACCATGTTCCAGATGAAAACAAACATTTCTCAGAATGTTATATCACGTGTTCGAAGAGAATTTGGTATGATTTTATTTGAAACTCCCCAACAACTGTACACATTGTTTGAAGTTTTATGAAATTATAATTTTTCAATTAAACATTATGGTTTAAAGTTTGTTTCAAAGAATAAGAAGGCGGGAGCTATTTAGTGTGTTTAAGAGAAGAGAACAGGCAATGCATCTACCTAACTGGTAGCTATTTTCATTTTATTGATACTGTAAATGCTGCTTTTTTCAACGAACGAAGTGAAAATATGTGTGCTTTTTAAAGTTGCTTTTGCTCGTTGACAAGTTCGTAACTCCACACAAATGGAATTTTTGCTAACAATCAAAGAAAAATTGCGACGTCCTTCCCGCAGTATACTAGATCTGAGCAAAAAGCTATTTTAACCTGCTTAAAAATGTCTGGTTTCATTTAAAAGACGTTCACTTTTATTTGAAGGATGTTCAGTTTGATTTTAAAAGCGTGATAAGCATGCCTTGGAAAGTGTTTAGTTTGGTTGGAAAAGTGTCCAATTTGAAGCATAAATTGTGTATGTGGCTTCTGTTGCCCAGCGATGTTTACTGTGCTCGCAGAAATGGAATGGTGGGTCATTCCGAGTGCGAACCAAAATTGTTAGCAGAAAACTTCATATCACTGTGCTAGTTTAGTGGCTTTTAAGCATAGGTTTGACAGAGGTAGCAGATCGCATGTGCATCTACACTCCGTTCCTAAGTCAGGCAATCTGTCAGTCTGGTCGATCAGCAGCACATCATTCTCAGTCAGCTAAATGATTCATATTTGTGACCCTAGAATCTGCCCTAGTAATTTTGATATATTAGGTTGTAACGAAATAAATGGCACTGAACCACTGTAAATTTAAACAGTTAATATCTCGGCTTGTAGGCAGGTTTATTATTCGAAATAAAAACTTTCTGATTCTGCACATCCTTGCCAACGTGACACAAGCTTCTTTATCCCAGTAGCGTAAAAATCAGAAGTTCTGAAATTGACGAAATCTTCGAAGGCACTTTCGGCATCCTGTTGGTATTTGAAGATTTTCCCTACCAAGAAGTCGCCAAGATGCTTGAAGAAATGGCAGTCTGGTAGGTAGTCAAGGAATGGGTCCGTTTCGTTCCGTAGAAGCAGTGCGGACGAGATCTCATATCGTTTCCAATTTCCTTCAGATGCCGGGCAGCTGTGTTGTGACTGACGCCAAGAACCGTCGCTATCTTCCTGGTACCTTTGTGTGGATCCTCCTCTACCACATCTATCAGCTTGTCCTCATCAACATCACTATGCCTCCCACGACCTTCATGTTCTTCCAAGCTCTTATCTCCATTCCGGAACTTCTGATACCAACGATACGCCGTCCGAATTGTGGAACATCCTTGACCGAATGCGGCGTTGATCTTCTCGTCCGCCTCCTTAGCTGTAGTGCCCAGCTTGAATTCATACAAGTAAATGCATCGGATTACCCTTTTGTCCATCTGCAAAAAAGTCAATAAAACTCTAAAGTTTTCCCACTTTTACATAGAAAATTTGGTACTCACCGGTAGAGCAAAGTTTGCGCTTCTAAATGATATGCCACAGGTTACGGTTTGTTCTTGATCAAACGCGTAAAGACGCGTCAAAAAATGGCGCGAGCCAGTGCCATTTAATTCGATACAACCTAATAGTTAAAAAGAGTACAGTATAGCCCCCTCGGTGGCGAAAGATAGAACAAAGATGTTGACACATGAGGTCAGTAAAGAAACAACAAAGAAACGTATGGAAAGAGAGAGAAATCCTGGCACGACCGTTGTCACATGGCACCTCGATTGTCCAGAAAAACTGTTTTTCGAATACATTCAAATTCGAATATTCGAAATTTGTGAGCGACGTCCAAACATCGGAGACACATCGTCTGACCACGAACGCTCGTGCCGCGAAGTCGACGACAGGTCTTCTGAACACGGACGCTGTTGTATCACGATCCCTGCCACGCGTATTCTGGATCCGGTCTGAAAGCCTGTTCCCCCCCCCCCTATCCCAACTGGTCCCTTTCCTTGCTTCTCTTATTGAACGCCCTCCCTGCTTGACGGTCTCGTCTTACTGGATCCCCCTCCTGGACATCACGCACGATTGTAACACGAAGTCGGTGACTGGTCTTCTGAGGCAGGACTCCCTTTGCGCGACAACAATGGCACGCCTTATGAATAGGAACGCCTGTTGCATGGTGACGTATTTTCTGAACCCATACGCGTGCTGCACGACGTCTTTGAAAGACCTGGAACGGACGGACAGACGCACGAAGAGACGTGTGCTAGCTTCCTTATGTATAGTACAAGATCCAAGTCTAGAGATACTGCCCCTCCCCTGTAATACGATTCTATCGAGCACACCCCTGAATGGTTGCCGTATACCAATTAGCGATGGAGCGGGGAAACCGATGCTTCATGTTATGGAGGTGCGGAGTTCGATTCTCCTGCGTTGCGGCATTTTTGCGTTTCAACTGCAGCGGAGTCCCCTTGAGTGGCAAATAGCAGTTTCCACACAAGTAGTCATTTCCTAAAACCCCACAGAATAAGTCGAATCCTGGAAACAGCTGCAGTAAAACGCGCTTCACCAGACAGGCCATGTTGGATAAGTAACGAAATATTCGCAGCGGGGGGCTAAAGAAGCAGAGCGCCTAAAGTTTCCGCGCTCCATCTTTAGTCGATACACGGTAGTCAGAATTGTGCTGGTCCCCTCCCCACCAACCTTTATTGCGCCCGGAAAACCACTAACCATTTTATCAGTGTTTCGCGTTGTTGGCTAGAGCGGATGAAGAAAAAATGGACCAGTACAATGGCGGTGAGTTGAAGAAATGAACGGCATTTGTCTACGAACAGACGAACAGCTTCGGATGTCACTGTTATATCAGTTAGATTCCGTATTTTCACGGCAAGGGAAACATAAACAGATTGAGCCTCGCTTCACTTGTCTAAACAGCGACTTGAGCGATGCGACGGAATTTAGACGCGAACCTCAAGCATGGTTGGTTCTTCCCTCCTTCTCAAGGAAATGTACCAAACTGCAGATACAACGAGTAAATATTGAGCTTAAAAACGCGGAAGGTGAGGTAAGCTCGACTGTGAAGGTTGCGCGCTGCTCCTCAATCCTCTACGGGGCCGCTCCACCAGCATGCGGAAATCTTCAAAGCCTTTGGTAAGGCGACCATTCTATTCTGATTCTCAGCTCTTATGTGGGAATTCTTGACAAGGGAAGTTCTGATCGCACCGCTGCAACAACTACAGTAGAATAAGTTCAGAAAGAAGTTATGCAAACTAAAAATGTCTTGATCTCGTTTGCAACAGCCCCTGTGCAAACTCCCTTTCATTTGGAGAACTTAAAAAGAGGAGGGGACCTCTTTTTGATTCTCGACGATTAGGACTTTCACATGCTCGCTGAGAAAGTTAAGGATAAAGTGGACAGATAAAGGATGGCGTTAATCAGTCCCCTCGTCGGGTGCGCCACGCATTCTACTTCTGCGGGATGTCGTGGGGCGTTTTGAATGTGCATTTGGCGTACACAATTTCCTGCGCTGGTCAGACCAGGCTAGTAAGCGTTTTATCCTTCTCAAACTAGTCTGATGCCATTTCTTTGACCGCAGCGGAATCGAAAGTTTGCTTCGCCGGGAAATCCGAACCAGGAACCTAGAGTCGGATGCATGCGACAGACGGCACCTCCTCTGATTTCGCCACCACTCGTCCTGAAAAATTGACAAAATGTTGAGTAAAACTCAATAATCGCCAGATAACAGAACAACTTCTGCATTTTCTTTCAATTCTTCTTTCTTTCAGTTGTACATCCAATAGCTAGTGAACATATGCACCACTATTATCTACAAGATATTGCTATTTGTTGGGTAATTCGTCGACGCCACTTCTACAGGGGTATCGATAAAAAAGTTCACCGAGGCACACCTTTCAATTGCTTCCCATCGGCGAACTGCTTCTCCTGCAAATAGTTGGTCAACAAAAGAAACTAGTGGTAGTCGGTTGGAGAGAGGTCTGATGATTACGATGGGTGGATCAGAACATGCTCTACGAATTATTGTTATTTCTGAATCTCCTCCGCAAAATGTGACGCGCACTGTCGTGTTGGGAAAAGACTTTGTCTCGGTTTCCACGAAGAACTGCTGCGACACAGTCCAGTAGTCTGCAGTAGACATCGCTAGGGCAGTAGTTTTTGCATGTAGCAACTCCCAGTGAATGATTCTTTTAGCGTTCCGCCAGACACAGAGCATTACCATCTTTGGATGAAGTGCCGCCTTTGGCGTGGGAATCCCTGGTTCTTCGCGGCTGAGCCACTGACGCTTCCGCGTGCGGCTAACGTAGACTGTTCGCTTTTCGTCGCTGGTGTCCAAGTTCTCGATCAAGAAAAATTCCGCTCGAAAGTGAAAAGCTCATGCATGCCTCCCTGTGCACCTGCAGCTGGTGGCCGCGAAGATCATGTGGTATCCATGCTCCATATCTACATGTCTTACCAAAGCCACACAGGAGGCAGTGTGACGGCACCCGAGTTCCTCCGCCAACTCACGGATGCTACGCCGGAGATCCTATTGAACTCAGCTTCAGAAGGCGTTCCTCATCCACTGCAACTAGCCTTTCAGTTGCACGGTCGGTCCTCAGGGTCAAAGTCCTGTTTTTACTTTCCGGAACCAAACGTCTGCTGTCTCGTAGAACACAGTGGAAGGACCTATCCTGCTACAAATGTTCCTTGCCGTATCGATTGTATGAGCGTGCTTGCTGAATTCGTTTATCAGGAACAATTGAACTTGGCAGCGCGACAGGAGGTAAACCTGCCCCCTGCTGGGGTGCGTGGCGTCAGGAGGTACTTCTGTGGACCGGAAACTTTTGTTTTGTGTGTCAGAGGTTTCGAAAGACTCTTGGTGAAGCCTAGGGGGTTGGGGGTGGATGAGCAAGGGGCATGAGAGGAAGATCGCACGCTCCCCAGCAGGGGGCGGGTGTACCTCCTGACCGTCTCCCGAACTTGTTTGTCGTCGAGGACAATTTCATCAGCCATATTCTTAACCAGTGTTAGGCCGACAGAGGTGTACGTAGGCCATAGGCCAGCGTGCAAATGATATTTGTATATCTATGGATAAAAAGAGCACTTCAAACATTTGATGAAATGTCAAACTGAATGGTGAAAAACTTTTTGAACCACCTTAGAAACAGAAAAAAAGCAGATGCGTTCACGCTCAGAATTTGATAGACTCCACTTAATCACAAGGGTCTTATGCTCTTTGGACCACATTTGCCTTTTTCACTTTAAATTAAGCATCTTTATACTATAAAACATATATTCATTTCGAGTTGGACATTCTTCGTATCCAACGGGACAGTTTTTGTTGTGAGTTAGGGGCGTTGTGCATGGCGCAACCTCTTTAAT
Organism: Heligmosomoides polygyrus polygyrus; assembly: GCA_947396885.1. NCBI lineage: Eukaryota > Metazoa > Nematoda > Chromadorea > Rhabditida > Heligmosomidae > Heligmosomoides > Heligmosomoides polygyrus. The sequence continues at coordinate 107,022,352 of OX377203.1, forward strand.
TTACACACCCAGTTGTTTGCTTTTGTCAATTCAAAGTTTATCATTTTTGCCATTCTTACATATTCTATTTGGGGGGAGGGGGGTCGAGAATTTTCAGTCAAGATGTGAACCTACCTCAAGCGTACGCTGTTTTATTTCTAAGGTGTTCACTTTGACTTGCTAAATGTGCAGCTTGATTTGTACCTTTAGTCATGGTTGACTTATTTGGGTCGTGAAGGTCTTAGAGCGTCCATAAAGGATTCCTCCGAATGAGCCAGCTAAATTTCCAACTGTGAGCGAGGCACTTTCAGCGCAGTATGTCACTTTCGAACAACGGCGCATCTCCATCGCAGGGAGATACACCATCAGAAGATGGTGCATGTTTACAGTTCGCTTCGGAAGTGTAGCAGATCATTGCCTCGATATGGGAAACGTGTGATAACCAAATTGAATTTTTATTGGTTACAAGGTAGAGCTATAACAATTGCCGAAAAAACGTAGGCTGCTAGCGGTAAAAGGCTATCATTTCGTCCAGAATTATTCTTCGAAATTCGATGCAAACCACTGCGCCAAGAAGCACCTGATAAATGCACTTTCCTGGTAATAAATACTTTTCTCGAACTGAAGGGTGCGAAGATTGTTGGGAAGTGTGGTGTCATGGATCAGTCTACGAGTTATAAGTCATCTACTATTCACGGTCGATCTAAAAAAATGGATGGTGGGCATAATCCTAGGAAGGGCCACTGATCGGCATCCGGGCTCCGGAGGGTTTGGAAATTTTGTGCTCTTATATACCCTAAGACCGCAGAAAGTTGTAAATTGTTGGGTGAAGAAACTGATGCCTTAATGAAAAGGTGATGCATGTTCATATTTCCATGGCTAGTTTTAAGGATAACTTTGGCATATGGTTTTGTAATTGTTCCTAGACTGTCTTTGCCTTCCATGTGAAATATTTAAGAAGGCGGAGATGACACATTTTATATATTAGGTTGGTGCATAAGTTCTCGGACATTTGGGGCATGAAATATTTATTATCACAACATACGAACAACAACATCAAATCATTTGAAGTAACCACCCTTTACATCAATTGTCTTTCGCCAACGTGCTGGTAAGTCATGGATGCCTTTTCTCCAAAACATGGCCGGTTGTGATTCGAAAAATGTGAGCAGTGCCTCCTTGACATCCTCTCGGTTCCTAAATTGCTGGCCGTCCAAATAGCGTTGAAGGCTTGAAAACAAACGACAATCAGAAGGAGCGAGATCTGGGGCCGGATTCATCAACGACTTACCCGTGGGTATAGGGGGTAGAGATACCCACGATGAAGCCTGCGTCTTCGACTCTTACCTTATCTCTAGCTGACTCTTATCTTATCTCTACCCCTTATACCTCGCATACCCACGGGTTTAATTGTTGATGAATCCAGCCCCTGGTGAGTAAGGTGGATGCGGAATAACGGTCCATCCGCAGTCCGCCAACTCAGCCGCCGTCGCTCTAGCAATATGCGGTCTAGCGTTGTCGTGTTGAAAATACACCTTCACTTGCTCTCCTCGGGTGGTTTGAAGGTGGGACCTAAACTTCCTCAGTTGGTTGACGTAAACCTCTGCCGTCACCGTTATCCCTTCGTCCAGCAGCTCCCAGTATTCTACGCCAAGAACGCTCCACCAAATGCATAGCATCACCTTTTTCACGTGAAGGTCGGGTTTCATCCTCTGCCTCTCCAGTTGCGTCAACCCACTGTGCACGCCGGTGGTAACTAGAGTAGAGTATCCACTTCTCATCCCCGGTAACAAGGTTGTCCAGCCATCCGTGGGTACGTCTGAGGGTAAGCAGACACAGAGCGACATCGGCTCTGCGATCCATGTCATGTTGTGTCAAGTCGTAAGGCACCCAGCGACCCAATTTTTGCACCTTGCCAATCGACTTCAATCCTCGAACGACTGTTGAGTGACTAACACCAAGAGTGCTCGATAGTTCGCGAGTGGTTTGGTATGGGTCCGCTTCCACTCTACTTCGGAGGCCATCCAAATCCAGTGTCATCCAAATCGGGCGCCCTTCTCGTTCATTATCTTCAACGGAGAATTCACCAACTGCAAACTTCGAGAACCACTGGCACACAATACTTCGAGCAGGAGCACTCTCGTTGTAAACATCCTTCAGGCGACGATACGATTCGTTGGCATTGAGACCAGATTGATGCAGGAATAACATGACGTGCCGAATATGCGTCTCGGTTGTGATGACTTGCTTGGCAATAATAGCTGACGTTAACAACGCAGAAGTAAATGTTAGGAACAGTTTTGTAGCCCTTTCCTTTCTCTATCGATCATTTACGCGTTGATAGATGTGAGAAATTTGGCGGGAAAATGCGCTTTCAATTCAGGAGGGATCAATGTCCGAGAACTTATGCACCAACCTAATGATTTCCGTTTCCGTGATTGTATTCCGGCTTCCGGCCATTTCGAGTTCTTTCGTTCCTCTTCCGCTTTTCTAACCAAAAACAAGATTCTGCACATCACTGATGGTGACCGACCATAATAGTTTTGGGAGATTCTGGGGCTCCTACTATCCTTCATGTCTCCAAGAATCTGGACAGTTCCAAGGAACAGAAGCGTTGCAGAAGAGACGCCAAAAAGCTTTCTAGGCTACGACTGAAATGGTGCCCGTGATACTTTGAAAGGCAACGATGAAAGTTCCTCTTGTGGTTTACTGCGTGGCCGCAGCTGTTTATTTCAGCTTTGTCTTCGGCACTTCGGTTACGATGTTCCACAGACAATCGACGCATTATTAGCTCCCGAAGAAAAGCTTCCGTTGTGTCTTCGCCGCGTAGAAGCGGCAGACCTATCGCCTCGATCGCCGGATTCGCAGCCCACATTGCCGTTGCTCTCATTTAAGGATGATGGTAATTGCTGAAATGTTTACTGTTTACGGCCGTTGGGTTTCGTCATTCTTTACATCGACTTCTCATGTCTAGTATTGTTTCTAGAGCTGATGCTATCGTCACTTCCATATGAGCGAGAATCAGTGACCCCTTCAACTACCCGCTCGGAAGATAGTAAAGGCTTAGATCAGAGGAACGTCTTCAAGGTAACAACGCTGCTCGTCCGTCTGAATATACTTTTGATTGATGGTCAAATTGCTTTTGCAGGGTTTGATAAGTCTGGCCCCATTGCGGCACAGCACAGAGACAAGCGCCGCGCCTGCGAAAGAGGAGCCGAAGCCAGCTAACGAGGTAGATTATTCAACTAGTGGATGGTCAGCTTTAATCACTGAACAGCTCGCCTTGAGTGTTTATATAATAGTGCAGAAATTGCATATCTACATGAGACGAGATAGCACGTTAGATGGAAAGTTCTTCCATCTACCGTGAAAATATCACCAAACCTTGATATGACATTCATCAGCATCGATATTTGGCGGTATTTTCACCATTAGAGGGCGGTTAGCGGTTGATGAATCTCGCCCCGACTGTCACCCTTTACGATAGGTCGTCCAACAAATATACAGGTCAATATATTAGGGGGGGGGGGCAAAAGTAACGAGACAAAATGAAAAAAAAATCTTTATCTCTCTATAACTCACTTACAACTCAACGATACTGAGGAATGGATTTGCCATTAAGGACAAGGACCTTGCTGCCATCGCTCAGCCAACTTCCTGATCCCATCCTTCCAGAACTGCTTGGGCCTGGTGTATCTACTGCTCGATATGGTTGTCAAGGACTGCTTGGGTTCTTGTGTCCCTTCCGACTACAGTACCGGACATGTCTTTTGGTCATTGGCCGAAAAAGCCGCGCCGGCCAACATAGGCCGCTTTGGAGCGTTCCAAAGCGGCCTTTTTGAATAACATCTTTAGAAATCGAGTACTTGCGAAAATAAACATATATTTGAACTCAACAGCTCAAGCTCTATCTTCTGGTATATAAATCTCAGTAGACTTGAGCAATGCATATAGGCCCGACAGAATCAATCGAGTGGGCGCGACAGCTTGCAGAGTGGGCGTTTAGGGAATTAAAAAAAAAAATTCCAGCCGTCTTACTGAGGAATTGTTCTAAGACTGTCCAGCTTGCCTTTGGAGTGAGCCGTGAACAATGCATATAGAATCGGACCTATCAATCGACGGGGGGGGGACAGTTTGTAGAGTGAGCATTTAGGGAGTTTTATGGGAAATTCTCAGCCGCCCTACTCAGGAATTGCTGTACTCTGTTCCGGCGAGACTTTGGAGTGCGCTGTACACGATGCATATTGGATCGAACCTATCAATCGACTGGGCAAATCAGCTCGCAAATTGCACCGCGGGGGTGTTCTGAGCGCAATAACTCTGTCAATTTCGAGTCTTTCCGGCTGCAAGTTGTGGATTTTGTAGGAAGTGGAAAGTCTAAGAAGCGCGCTAAAACATAGCGACCTAGCTTAAGACTGGACAAAGTTACAGCGGTGCGAAAATGAAAATGCAGGCAAACCTTGTGTCACACGATTTTTTCCGAGTTTAGTCGACTACTACAGGAAGACGAGGTGAGCTAATGGCATCCAAATGCACGGGCGAGCACAAGTCTGAAAGCACTTTACGATGACATGTTCGCAGCTGTGGCGAGAACTGTCATCTGGGCGAGTAAGAGCACGAAAAACATAGACCGTTGTTGTGCTAAATTGCACGCGCGGGCGTGTTCGGAGCGCGATAACTCTGTCAGCTTCCAATCTTTTTGGCTGGAACATGTGGATTCCGCAGGCAGTAATATGCTTTAGTGAAGCGTTAAAGCACAGTAAATTATCTTACGAATTGGCAAGGTTACGGCGGTGTGAAAATGCAGGTTGGGCATGTGTGACACGATTTTTTCAGACTTCGGTCGACCGCTGCGGGTACATGAGGCGAGCTAACGGCATGCAAACTCGCCTACAAGCAAAGCGCCGAAGGCACTTTAGGATGATCTGCTTCAAACTCTCCAGTTGCCTATTCTGCCTTAGCCCCATCTGCCATTTTAGAGCGGCGGACGGTAGCGGTGAAGATTCTTCCGCCCTTACTTGCCCACATTCGAGTTCTCGACGCTATCAATGGTACCACTCTGTTCAGCTCGAAAAGCTCTATCGAACAGTGTCAATCTCGACCAATTCCAGGAGCATTGATTTTTTGACAACTTCGCATCAAAGGCGAGGCGGCTCAAGGCCGCGGCAGAAGGACAATGACGTCATCGAAAGTCGATATTTTGGAGCCGGGCCAAGTCTGATACCGTTCGATAGAGGTTTTGGTGGTGAATTGAATGGTTTTACTGCGAGGAGCAAGAACTGTAATCTGAGCGATTAAGAGCGCGGAGAACATCGACCGTTGTTGTGCTAAATTGGACGCACGGGCGTATTTTGAGCGCAATAACTCTATCACGTTTAAATCTTTCCGGCTGCGACTTGTAAATTTTGTAAGCAGTAGAACGCTCAATCGGTGAGCTGAAACACAGCAACGTAGCTTATGACTGGACAAGGTTACAGCGGTGCGAAAATGCAGTTTAGCCTTGTGTGACACGATTTTTTCCGATTTCAGTCAACCACTGTAGTAACACGCGATAAGCTAGCGGTCTACGAATGCGTAGGCTAGCAAATCAGCTAAGGTACTTTACGACAAAGTGCCCATAACTCTCCAGCTGCATAAACTGCCTTGGTCCCAGCTGCCATTTTAGAGCTGCGGAGGGCAGCGGTGAAGATTCTTCCGCCCTTACATGCCCACATTTGAGTTTTTGACACAAGAGATGGTACCGTTCTGTTCAGCTCGAAAAGCTCTATCGAACGATACCATTCTCGTACAATTGCAAGAAAATTGATTTTTTGACAATTTCCTTCGAGGACGATGGCTCTTCGCCGAGCCTGCCCGGACAATGACGTCATCGAAAGTCGGCGATTTCGAAAATTGCCAAATGTTCTTGTCCAAAATCATCTAGATGTTATTTGGGGCGCTGATTACGAATCCGACGTCCGTTTTTAAGAATTCCACCGATTTTGGCATGTTACAGCCATTTGAGGTTGGTAGGGTCAGGATCACTGACCACCCTCAGTTATCGGTATAGGTGGTTTCCTGCCATAATCGGCCAAATGGGCTTCGGCATCATATTCGGCACCCTAAATAAATCCTGCACTTTGACTAAATTTGAGCAAATCGGTGTTCCTGACCCGACCACCCTCAGTTATCCAGAAGAAAATCCAAAACCTATCGAAATCGGTGGAATTTTTAAAAACGGACGTCGGATTTGTAATCAGCGCTCCAAATAATCTCTAGATGGTTTTGGACGAGGAAATTTGGCCCGGCTCCGAAATATCGATTTTCGATGACGTCGTTGTCATTCTGCCGCGGATATGAGCCGCCTCGCCTTTGATGCGAAATTGTCAAAAAGCAGATATTCCCAGAATTAGTCGAGATTTACGCCATTCGATAGGGCTTTTCGAGCTGAACAGAATGGTACCCTGGCTGGGGCTCGAAAGCTCGAACATGGGCGAGTAAAGCCCCTTTCATACTCGTGGCGGCGGCGGCGGCGGCGGCGGCGGCCCAATGGTTTAGCATAGGAAGGCGGCGGCGATGACGTGCCCGAGCGGCGGCCACGGCGGTGGAGGGGTTTTCATACTGGCAGCGGCGACGTCGCCGCGGCCACGCCCCGCCACGCCCCTGGCGGCGCCGCCGCCGGGGCCGCTGCCCGAGATGGCTGGGGCCATTTCGAGCGGCGGCCACGAGGGGCAGCGAGAGCGGCGGCACCGACGAGACCGCTGCGCGTACGCGCGCGCCAAACGCAATTAGCGCTGGCGGCGGCCGCCGCCACCCCTAGGCGACGAGAACGGACACCGCCCCTCCACCTGCCGCTGAAGCGGCGGCCGCCGCCGCCGCCGCCCCTCGGACGAGTATGAAAGGGGCTTAAGGGTGGAAGAATCTTCACCGCTACCGTCCGCCGCTCTAAAATGGCAGATGGGGCTAAGGCAGTATAGGCAGCTGGAGAGTTTGAAGCAGATCATCCTAAAGTGCCTTCGGCGTTTTGCTTGTCGGCGAGTTTGCATGCCGTCAACTCGCCTCATGTACCCGCAGCGGTCGACCGAAATCTGAAAAAATCGTGTCACACATGCCCAATCTGCATTTTCACACTGCCGTAACCTTGCCAATTCGTAAGATAATTTATTGTGCTTTAACGCTTTACTAGAGCATATTACTGCCTACGGAATCCACACGCTCCAGCCAGAAAGATTGGAAGCTGACAGATTTGTTGCGCTCCGAACACGCCCGCGCGTGCAATTTAGCACAACATCGGTCGATTTTCTCCGCGCTCTTACTCGCTCAGATTACAGTTCTTGCTGTTCGCAGTAGCATCATGCAATTCACTACAAAAGGCTCTATCGAATAGTATCAAACTTGACCCGGTTCAAAAGTATCGTTTTCGATGACGTCATTGTCCTTCTGCCGCGTCCTTGGGCCGTCTCACCTTTGATGTGAAATTGTCAAAAAGTCGATGTTTTCGGAATTGATTGAGAGTGACACCGTTCGATAGAGATTTCTAAGATAAACAGAACGGCGCCATTAAAAGTGTCGAAAACTCAAATGTGGACTAGTAAGGGCGGAAGAAACTTCACCGCTGTCCTCCGCCGCTCTAAAATGGCTGCCGGGAGCGAGGCGGGTTAGGAAGCTGGGGAGATCTGGGCACTTCCTCGCAAAGAACCTTAGCTGGTTTGTTCGCATACGCATTCCTAGACCGTTAGCTCGTCACGTCTTCCCACAGTGGTCGACTGAATTTGGAAAAAATCGTGTCACACAAGGCTAACCCCATTTTCGCACCGCAATAATTTCGCCCGTTTAGAAGCTACCACGGTGTACTTTTGGGAACTACAAAACCATTCTACTGCCTACAAAATCTGCTAGCCGCAGCCAGAACGATTCGATCTCCACAAAGTTATTGCGCTCCGAACACGCCCGCGCATGCAATTTGCGAGCTGTCGTGCCCACTCGATTGGTAGGTCCGATTCTGCGTGCGTTGTTCACGGCGCACTCCAAATGCAATCTAGACAGTCTTGGAGCAATTTCTGATAAGGACGGCTGGAAATTTCCGATAAAACTCCCCAAACGCTCGTTCTACAAGCTGTCGCGCCCACTCGATTGATTCTGTCGGGCCTATATGCATTGTTCAACTCTACTGAGATTTATATACCAAAAGATAGAGCATGAGCTGCTGAGTTCAAATATATGTTCATTTTCACAAGTATTTGATTTCTAAAGAAGTTATTCAAAAAGGCCGCTTTGGAACGCTCCAAAGCGGCCTATGTTGGCCGGCGCGGCTTTTTCGGCCAATGACCAAAAGACATGTCCGGTACTGTAGGAAGTCCTGTAGCCCCAATAGTAGTGGTAATCGCATAGAGAGATGCCTGGCGAAGTGGGTGAGGCATGTGAACGTAGCCCAGCTGGCCAAGCTTATCCGTGGTTGCTTGTTCCCGATGGGGTGCGGCGTTGTCGAAGAGGATAACCTTCTTGAAGCGCTGCGAATGAATAAGAGCGAGTCGCCGGCCCATCTCTTCTATTTCGTTCACCATGGCCTTGGAGTACATCGTGGTGCTCTTGGGAAACAACTTCCGGTAAACCGATCCATGGGTGCAGACCCAAAAGCTCCAAAGATGCTTCTCGCCGTGAACATCTCGCCGAACGAAGGTCGGTAACAGGTCACCAGGCCTCACCCAGACTCGCTGCTTGGCAGGGTTAAGGTAGAAGACGTACTTCTCATCTTGCGTGAATATTGAGCCCAGGCTGCTCGGGGTTGGGAATTGGGCGAGATTTGCGCGACACAGGTCGACTCCTCAGACTGGGGTTTCGGCATGAGACAGGCTGGGGTCTTGGCACGCTTCTGGAAAGGGCGGAAGTGGTAACTTCTCAGATGGGCTTCAGTAAGTAGCATACAAACATACAAATACGACAAGCATGAAACCAGACTCCAGCCACGAGATATATGGACACGGCATGGGGTGTCTCATTACTTTTGGCCCCCTCCCCCTAATATAATGACAAGCCACCGGCACACAACTGACCGCTGACTAAATCCGTATTGCAACAGAGTAGAGTGTGCTTTCTCAAGTTCCACTTTCGGTCTCTAAGAACAGCTCTTAGATTCTAGAGATATCAGCTTGAAGATCCGATTCCGAACCGAACAGCCGGAGGACCTGGAGATTCGGATGTTCCTGGATTATCTTGGGAAGGATGGAATTCAGTCTCTTTGATACGAAGGTCGCTTGGCGGTTCGGTCCTCTTCCAGTCGACCTAGCATTTCTCTTCTGCTTGGAAATTCTTCCTCAGCTACGCGGAAGAAATTGAGACTTCTTAGCGATTTGGTAATGGCAGACGAGGCATACTTCATTTCCAGGAGCAGTAAGCAGACCTCTGAATCCCTCATGGAGAGCATCCGTCTCCACTACCGAGAGCGAAAATTCTTTCCATAACGACCTTAACGCTGCTGCTGTAGGAGTCTCTGAGAACTACTAGAGTTGCTGGATAAACAACAACGTTTAATGCTATTTCCTGACTCATTCCTATCTCCTTTTGCACTCTCTTTCCTGAAGGTAGGAGCTTCAAGAGTCAGATCAAAGGTGCCGATTTCTTCAAGGTGCAAGTCGTGGGGTTATGGAGAACGGACAGAAGACACGGGAGATGGACTATTTTTATCCGCTCCTACTGTAGTCATATGGTTGAGGGAATGAGAAAGCACAGGCAAAGGGAAAATCGAACCAACTTTCTTGGTTTCTTACTTCTTCCACCTACCTACATGTATTTACTTGCAGATGGTCAAGAAGCTTCGCGAAGCACTGGAGCGCATCAAGCTGCGGGCCTATGATGGAAAACAGGAGGATTTAATCGGAGTGCACGGCGAACGCCTGGCGCCCATGCCAACATCAAAAACGCGAGTACTTACATTTTTTGCAGACTAATCCATGGTGATGCCGTTGTAGTGCTCTGTTGAGAGGAGGTGTTTCTGTTAAGATTTCAATGAGAGGGAAATAACGCGCACTACATAGCTTCCTTCGGCATGCAGGGTGATCAAGAAATTGTAAACACTGTTTCCGCTAGATCTATTAGTGAAGTCTGGAGCACATGAAAATAGAAGTTTTCTGAAATTTGAATGGCCAGGGTTGCGCCATGCTTCCTCTAGAGCATGAAATCTTGGACTAAATTGATTGTGTATGAATGCAGTAAATGCTTGTTACAATAGGGATACTCAAACGTGCGTGCTGTGCTTGAGGGAGCGTAGCTTTGTTTCTGGTGAGGCAATCAACAATAGACTTGGACATAAAGGATAAAGGATAAAGGACGGCGTTATTCAATCCCTTCTGGGATGCGCCAGCGCATTCTACTTCTACGGGATGTCGTGGAGGCGAAATGAATGCGTATTTGGCCATACAATGACTTGCGGTGGCCAGCCGATGAACAAGTCAGCGCTCTACCCTTCCCAGGCGAGTCTGGTACCAATTCACCGACCCCGGAGGGATGGAAGGCTTGGTTGGCCTGGGCGGGAAATCCGAACCAGAACCTGGTATCGGGTGCACGCGACAGTCGCGCCTCCTCCGACTGCGCCACACGCTCCCAGACTTGGACATATGTGTAAGAAAGTGGAAACGCTACGGGCTGGAAAACTTCAAGATCACCCAAGCTTCGTTGGAAATTTCCACCTACAGGCGGCTGATTGTACGGGATAGCATGCATGTCTGATATCTGCTGTAGAGTCCACATCACAGTTTCGTACCTTCTTTTGGCTCAAACTTTATAATCAGTACATGTGAGCCTGAATCGATAGTTGTGACAGAAGTGGCTGCCGCATGAAGCGCAAGCTAAAGGTAAGCGGGGGATGCTTACGGGTACTTGTTTATTTTGCCCATTTTGGTGCAAAAGATTCCGTGTCTTCTCGATAACAGTTATGAAACCAAGCAATGATGTGATCAGTTTGCCACAAGCTTGCCACAACATGCATTCAAACTTTGCGTGATCGGTCACGTTTACATTTCCAATCTTCAGCGAATGCACAGCGTGATCTTGGCGCTTTTTAGCCCTCATCGTTCTTACTTCTTACTCTTTCTGGAAACTGTTGCCAGTATTTTTGCTGTGTGCAGTTCAAGGTTGTTATGGTGGATCTTTATTGGCCAGGCCTAACGTTTCGACGCTCCCGTTTCCTCAGAGGACTGAACATGGTGCAAATCTCCCTATTATTAGATAAGCCATTTAGGGAGGGGGCGTTCGTATCGGCTGGTTGTAGGCGCCGCCACCGCGCGCCTAGGTGGCCCTACCTGCGGCGTCATCCCCCGCTCGCCGTCTCCGCTCACGCTGTGGCACCCGTCGCGCGCGCGGCGGACAACGACCCGACGGAGGCCGTCGTCGGCGGCCCCACGACAGCGTCCCGACGGACGAGCGGAGCACACAGGTCGACCAGATTTGCTGGGACTGCAATTAACAGGATGTTCAGAGGATTTACAAAACCAGTGTAAAGATACGTGTTGGCGTGAAACAAGTATAGCTGTACATCAGAATTTCGAGCTCCATCTAATGAACTCTACCTCAAGCTTATCAATGCCACCGTTGATGCGATATTCTTCAAATTTGAAACTGAAAAATAATTTTTCGCAAACCTGCTACGAGGCTGTAAAAGGAATGTTTTCAGACTAAATTTCACACAGAATTCAACTACGTCGTCTAAATACCTTCTAGAGGAGCTTTTTTTTTTAAAGAAATAATTGTGTGGGTGACACCGTTGGGGACATGTCCCCAAGACAATATTCTACGCAGAATTCAATTACGAAATTTATGTTCACAAATATAGTGTGTCCCAAAAATGTATACGCTGTTTGAAAGGCGATAACCTTGCTCAGAATAAAGGTATGAAGAACTTAATGGCTCATATAACATTTTAAGATAGTAACAATTTTCTGACAAATGAGCGGTGTAGATTGCGCCATGCACTCGTCTGAAACCTTGCATTTTATACTCGAATAATTGTTTTCGCTTGAATACTTGTTATAATTTCTCTAAAAAGTGGCCGTTTCAATTGATGTGAGCTTCTTTAAAGGTTTGAAAGTTAAAAACACATTATGGCTTGCGAAAGTGCAGGGCATCCTAGAAAATGCATGAGGTTCTATAATCGGTGATAGTGAAGCTTTTGAAGATGTTTAACACTCATATAAAAGCACAAGGTAACGAAATTTCTGTGGCGTTCAAATAGTCAAGATTGCGCCATGCACTCGACTGAAACCTTGCATTTCAGACTCGATTGATTGTGCATTGGCTAACTGCTGGTTAAAATTCTGTTACTACTTGGCCACACTAACCTGTGCAGTGCCTCTTTTAACGTTTAGAAATTGACGACGACATATTGATTACACAATTTATCGCTTTCGCTATCGCTCTAATAACCTTCTCTAGATTTCTAAGTCCATAACAAGAGTCAGGCCTGGTTCTAAGCTTTTCTACGAAAAGAAGGAGTTTATCCTGAAGTTTCAATGGAAGTTCGAAAACACCGTCGAAGTGCGTAGGCGACTCAGCGACACCCTTTATTGACTGTAGAGTGGAGAATTTGTGCTACTTCACTATATGGTCTATTCATAGAAGTCATGACGGCGGTAAGCAAAGATTGATTAATAGACATGTCCTACTATCTGATAATAAACATAACCATGGCCTCCTGGACTCACAGCCTCCAGAAGGTCAAGGTCTTATGAGAGTGCAATGAAAGACTATGTGTTTAGTGACCTCGTTTATCCTAAGAGCTGAAGTTTAAGACCGCTTGATTGAGGTCCACAAAGAATCGATAATTTGATCACTATCAGTTGATGGCGATCGAAACTTTAAAAACGAAATTTAGAATCGTGTTCAGTGACCTCAATTACCCCCAGGGCTGATGTTTCGAACCGCTGAATGACATCCACTAAGAATCGATAAATTGACCAATATCGGTTGATGATCGATCGAAACATCAAAGACGAGCTTCAGATTCGTGTTTAACGATCTCGGTTACCCTCACGGGATAAGTTTTGGACCGCTTGAATGACATGCACAATAAAACACACAACTCTTTTATATGTAATAGGATAGGATGTCCACTTCGTGATTGAATTCTGCGTAGAATGTTGTCTTGGAGATATGTCCCCAACGGTGTCATCCACACAATTTTTCTTTAAGCTCCTCTAGAAGGTATTTAGACGACGTATTTGAATTCTGTGTGAAATTTTAGTCTGAAAACATTCCTTTTACAGCCTCGTAGCAGGTTTGCGAAGAATTATTTTTCAGTTTCAAATTTGAAGAGTATTGCATCAACGGTGGCATTGATAAGCTTGAGGTAGAGTTCATTAGATGGAGCTCGAAATTCTGATGTAGATAATTCCTCTGAACATCCTGTTAATTGCAGTCCCAGCAAATCTGGTCGATCTGTGTGCTCCGCTCGTCCGTCGGGACGCTGTCTTGGGGCTGCCCACGACGGCCTCCGTCGGGCCGTTGTCCGCCACGCGCGCGACGGGTGCCACAGCGTGAGCGGAGACGGCGGGGAGATGACGCCGCAGGTATGGCCACCTGACCGCGCCTCCGCGGTGCCCACGACCAGCCGATACGAACGCTACGCACCCAGCCATTTACCCCACCAAAGGCTATCCCCACTGAAGCGGTTCCGCCTTCTTAGAGAAATCACCTCTGAAAACCCTCTCAAAGCGAGATAAACTCACGTTTGTTCCACCTAAGGAGCCGCAGCTCTCTGTTAGTATCGCCGGGCGAATGAGACTTACTGTACAGTGCCCGATAGAACCATCGAATGGATAGCGACCTGCGCAAGCCCTTTTAATTCTACAGCTCACGTTTAGGGATGGCGGCTATTCTTCCTTCGCTGCGCCGCGAGCGGTCGCGTCGCGGACACGTGGCAAACGTGGAAAACGAGGTCAGCGCGGTCAGTCGATGTGGAAGACAGCCGATGGTCGGTCGGTGGCTGCTCACTGCTCCGTGGACTCTCCCTGAGCGACGAAAGCAGTTTCCACATGGGTAGTTTGGATGGCACACACCCTGGAGTCCCTTCCCTAGCCTGATTCTGCGCTCGAAGAGCGCAGAATCCATCCCCGGACTCTCCCTGAGCGACAAAAGCAGTTCCCACAGGGGCAGTTTGGATGGCACACACCCTGGATGCTGCGAGAACCCCAGCTGCGCACTCCCGCTGAGCGCGCACAGCTATGAAGGAAAGATTTCGTGCTCTGTCGCAAAGATGCGTGAGAATATTGCGGCGGGTGCGTGCGTGCGATGAGCGCTCGCGGCGTAGCGAAGGAAGAACCGCGATCACGTTTAGGCACAAATTAAAAAGAAATGAGAAAATCGTACTTCGTTCAGAAAGACTCCTAGTTCGTTTAATTTTCGCATGCTGATTTGCAAGCGGGCATTGTCGTGCAGAAGAACGGGATCCCTTCTGTTGACTAGTGCCGGCTGCAGCTTACCCAATTTTTGGTACTTCTCCTCGATTCGTCACGATGGGACGCTGCTGTGATGGTTCGGCCTGGTTCCAGAAAGTTTTAGTGAATCACGCCAGCCGACGACCACCATACTGTTACCATCGTGTTTTTCTGGTGGGATTTCGGCCTCGGGAGGTGCCTGGAAGATTCGTCGACATCAATCCACTGTCCTGATCGTCATCGGGTATCGTTCAGAATCCACTTTTCATCACGTGTGACGGACGACTCGACCCAAAAACGGGTCTTTTTATTCTGGAGAAGCGGTGAAGAACAGGTTTCGAAATTCGGCAATTTCTGGCGATCACTCAAGTCGTGGGGCACCAACTTTTCGAGTTTTTCCACTTGTCCGAGGTGCTTCAACCCATCTGTAACAGTAGCTTCACTAATTGCTACATCTTTTGCAATCTCACGGACTGTCTGCGATGGATTAGCTTCCACGAAGATCCCTAAATTGTCGTCCTGGATTGCCATAGGTGTGCTGCTTCGGGGGTGCTTCTTCAAGGTTAAAATCTGCAGAACGAATTCTCTGGAGCCACCGTTGCACGGTACTTGCTCCAATACTATTCGGCCCCACCAGATGGTCGATTTGCCGGACTGTTTCAACGGCGGATTGACCCAGTTTGAATTTGAAACAAAGATCGCTGTTTCAAATCAGTTTCATTAAGCCTCAATTGGCTGGTATCGAGGTTGTGAGCTGTCATAACGATGTTTTGTTGCGATCAAAACTTCTAGCGCCAGGCGGGACTCGAACCCGCACCTCCCTCTGACCGGGCGGGAATGCTCTACGCCATTACACCACCGGCGCCGTTTGATCGAACGCAACATCCACACCTCGTGGGACCGATCAGCACCCACCCGTATCCGGGATGAGCTGGCCGCTGATATCAGCATGGAACCAGTTGAGCTGATGGTCTTGATAGAAACGGTTCAAATCAGTTTCATTAAGCCTCAATTGGCTGGTATCGAGGTTGTGAGCTGTCATAACGATGTTTTCCCGGATACGGGTGGGTGCTGATCGGTCCCACGAGGTGTGGATGTTGCATTCGATCAAACGGCGCCGGTGGTGTAATGGCGTAGAGCATTCCCGCCCGGTCAGAGGGAGGTGCGGGTTCGAGTCCCACCTGGCGCTAGAAGTTTTGATCGCAACAAAACATCGTTATGACAGATCGCTGTTTCGTCGACATATTTCAACAAGTCTTCGAAGAAACGCAATTATTTAGCATAGTGAAGCACACAATTCAAGTCAGTTTCTTTAGTCTTTAAGTGGTTGGTACCGAGGGTGTAAGCTGTCACAACGATGTTTTTTGCGATTAAACTTCTAGCGCCAGGTGGGACTCGAACCCGCATCTCCTTCTAACCGGGCGGGAACGCTCTACGCCTTCACACCACCGGCGCCGTTTGATCGAGCGCAACATCCACACCTCGTGGGACCGATCAGCACCCACCCGTATCCGGGATGAGCTGGCCGCTGATATCAGCATGTAACCCGTTAAGCTGATGGTCTTGATAGAAACAATTCAAATCAGTTTCTTTAAGCCTCAAGTGGATGGTACCGAGGGAAACATCGTTGTGACAGCTTACACCCTCGATACCAGCCACTTGAGGCTTAAGGAAACTGATTTGAATTGTTTCTATCAAGACCATCAGCTTAACTGGTTCCATGCTGATATCAGCAGCCAGCTCATCCCGGATGCGGGTGGGTGCTGATCGGTCCCAAAATGTGTGGATGTTGCGTTTGATCAAACGGCGCCGGTGGTGTAAAGGCGTAGAGCATTCCCGCCCGGTTAAAGGGAGGTGCGGGTTCGAGTCCCGCCTGGCGCTAGAAGCACAAAATATTTCGTCAGATGTGGTTAAGAATTCCGTATTAGACATGACATAAAAATGCGGACTAATTTGAATATTGTTCTCTTAATAAACGAATGAAAAGTGGTTATACAAAAACCGACAGAACTTTTCGGCCAACCTAATAAATGGGCCAAGTTCGCATACATGCTACGTCCGCGAAGTCCATTAGAAGTAGAATGCATGGCGCTTTCTGGAAACAGAATGTTTAACGTTGAAAGTTATCCTTGATTATATAGAGCACCATGCTAGGAAACGTCTGCGTCTATATTTCAAGAATTCTGCTGGCGTACAGAATTGTGTGAAATTATTTTGAGTTTTCTGAAATTGTTTCATGTACGGAATTATATTGTCGCGGAGCACTGTAAGAGGCGCTTTCTTAGTAGAGATTTTCCCAGTTTTCGAACCATATCTTTTAGGTATGTCAGCACGCACAATTTCAAGGTGTCAGAAGCGGACAAAATTGCGATTCGGCCGACGTACGAGAAGTATCGCTATGAAACTCGTGGGGAGGACGATGTGTATGACGATGAGTACGACGACGGCTACGAGCAGAAGGAGTTCACTGTGGAGCCCTTGAAGTGAGTTGGTACAGGCGTCAAATGGTATCAGACGGGAGGATTTGTGGACTTTCGCGGCTGCGATTTTCTATTCGCTTATCGTACCGCCTGAATCTTCTTCTTCTCATTCATCGTGTCCCGTAGAGTAAAGGAGCCCGCGTTCTTTATATGTTTGCGGCATTTTTTTCTTCAATAAAACGCCTGATCTTGCTATAACAAATACACCCCAAGTCCCGGTGGTGCATAGTGTCAGATCAGCGCTGCTGTATTGTCCCATGCAAATTAGACTAGAATTACTTCATGACGGCTGGCCTAATCTTTTTATTTAAGAAATTTATATAACTTTCTGCGAATTCTTTACGTCTTTTAAAAAGAGTGCTCTGAATTTTTGTCTCATTCTTACTTTTGAAGCCGTAAAAGTGGTTATAAGTTATATTTAAAGGACGAAAGATCAGAAAAATTTGAATTTATCGTAAGAAGAGATCGCCTCATGCATTCTCCATCGCGGCACTGTTCACCGGTGGCCAGTACAGTGTGTTCTCCACTGGAAGGTACAACAGTAAAGATATGGGTGTACTCGAAGACAATTGTCTCTGTCCCGTCGTATATTGTCAGTACGTAACTCATTATAAAAAGAACTCTTGCTGTCGACCAAATGCAACCCAAACATGCTGGACGAACGCACGGTACAGTTCCTTCGTATTATACGCCGAAATATTGCTGCTTTTTTGTGCCTCAGAGCCATTCAAAACCACTCTTGTACTCAATGGTATAAACAGTTGATGAAAATTCAGTGTATTCATTTTTTGGGAGACAAAAAATTGGTGAAGAAGGTCAATGAATCTTTAAATTGAAGATTCATTTTACTGCTTAGAAAACCTCTATTTTGTTAATTTTGAAGGCGTTCATTTTGGTTCTGAATATGCCCTACCTGGGCACGTTCTATTCTAGGGAACTTTAAACATTTCCTCATTGAGGCTTCATTTCGACTAGCTTTGAGATTTTATAATCCCCTGCAGTGCATGGATCTATGTATGCTAGTCCGGGGGGGGGGGGGGGTGGCAATAACTAAAAGGTAAGTAACAAAATGAATTGAGACTTACTGAGCGGCGCCTAGAGAACGAGTTGGAACCTAAAAGAAACCAAAAACGAACGAACAAACAAAAAAATCAAATCGCCGCGGTTTACAACCGTCTCGGCGGGCAAAGAACGACGGAATGGAGGCATGCTGCGTGCTGACCGCCGGCTGACATGTTACAACCAGGATCTAATATGGTGAATAGGGCGCATGAAGCCGCGTGCCGCGTGCTGACCGCCGCCTGACATGTTATAACGAGGATCCAACATGGTGAGGAGGGCAACTTCGCCAGCTTACAACCGCAACAAATGTAATTTTTCGTCTTTTCCTTTGTGACTTTTCTTGTTTAGGGTCCTATTTTGTTCTGTAGGAGCCGCTCGGTAAGTCTAAAGTGGATTTGTTACATATAATACTTTTTAGTTATGTGCATCCCCCCGGACTAGGATAGATCCGATTTTCAATGCAATTTCAAAAGCGTCGTGCTTGCTCAGAAGAGTGTCCAATTCGTTTTGAAAAGTGTCCTTTTTGGCGCGAAAATGCTATCTTACTCTACTTTTAGTGCCCAGTTATCGTCTGGCGAGAGCGATGCGGAATCTGCAGGTGAATCGAGTGCCATCGGCGAACGCGGATCGGGAATGCCTAGAGGTGGACAGAGCTGGCAAAGGGGAAGCAGAGGTCGAACTACAGGTAAGACGTCGTGACTAGCTGCCGCTTCCTTTCCGTCTGTGACTGGAGAGTTTGCTGTCAATTTGGTGACCTAAAGAAAAGCTAGTGCAGCGTGAAAAACTTGTTTTCCGATCGCAGTTGGTTTAGGTGGCACTTCTGGCGACGCTAGGAATGAATCCGAAAATGCAGCACCTGCTGGTGGAGGTGAGCTTTGTACAGATTGCTTGCTGATGATAGAGAAGTATGAAGAAGGAAGGAAAAACTTAGACATCAATAGGTCGTGTTTGGGACTCGCTTCCACTTTGCTGTGGCTATAGGCCTTGTTTAGTGTGCGCGCGACGCGATGCCATGTGTAGTGGCCGAATTGATCAATCGGGTCGCTCGATCAATTTGGCCACTACGCATGCATCGCGTCGCTCGTCGCGTGCACACTAAACAAGGCCATACGCTAGACCATAGGCATGTAGCTCATTGTATGAGCGAAGTCGGCGTACAAAATACCTCCACTAGTCCCACAGAAGTGGAATGCGTGGCGCACTCTAACAACGGATCGATCAAAGCCGAACATTACCTGTTTTATATAATTGTTAGCAAGAATTTTGCGGTAGAGACGTGCGTTGTGTCAACTATGAGATTTGACGAATGAAACTTGGCGCATACGTCCGCAGAAGACTCAAATGGTAAACCTGGAGTTCATAGCGTTGAAGCCAAGGTGTAGTGGTCCTCGTTTTGCTGGAGTCGAAAGCTGGACAATTTTTAAACCAAGGTGGACACCCTTCTAAGCAAACATAACGCTTCTGAGATGAAACCCAACATCTTCCAAATCGAAACTAGCGTTTTCCTTATTTCACTAGAGACTCCGAGAAGGAGAATTTTTGTATAAGGACGTGCTTCAAAAAGCGAACATGTTGTTTGAAATTTTATACAATTTTTCATTTTTAAGGAACAATAACTGCGCAAAGCTCGCTCCTAACTTCTCTCTTCTTGAAACCCCTTCTTGTAAGTTGTTAGTGTTCGCATTATACTGTGTTAGTATATTATATTAGTATTGTGCCATTCAGTAAAACATTAGGCCAGATGAATAAATAAGTCCACCTGAAGACTGCATGCGGCACATTATAATACTAACATTATCTGAAACTTTCTAAAAGTCCAGGAAGGCAGCATTTTTTTAGTCCAGAAGGAAAGGATTGCGCCATGCACTCGTTTAGCTCGTTGCGATTTTAAGCTGATTGATACATAGTGTTGATGTAGCTTACATGAGACAGCAAAGTGTGTGTTTTCTACAACTGCTGTCGTTATCCCGTTGATAGGTGTGCAATTCCACACAAACAGAATTGCTGCTATTAATCGAATGAAAATTGCGCCACCTTGGACAAGTGCAGGGCGCAATCTCTTATTTTAGCACTACTAATTTGCTGCCTCCCTGCACTTTACGACGAGCTTCAGTGCATAATTTTCCTTGAAAATTAATTTTGGATCTATCCTAGTCCGGGGGCCACAGAAATAAAAAGAGTTGCCATGAGGCTCACAGAGCGAATTGAAGGGAACTGAGGGGGGGGGGGGGGGGGCAAAAAAATCGAAGGACGAAACGAACAAACAAGAAAAACAAACAAATAATAGCGGTTCTAAAGATGTTTCGGCGGGAAAAGCGCATTCAAAGCACAGCTGACCGCCGCTGACATGTTATAACACGGATCCCTTATAGTGAGGGGCGCATAACGTTGTCTGTTAACAACCGCGTTGAAACCATATGTTATTTTTTCTTTTTTTTTCTTTGTGAAATTTGTCAGCTTAGGCCCTATTCTGTTCTCCTCAATCGGTTCTGTGAGTGCCAAGTCAATTTGTTGCATAATTTTTAATTCTGTGGCCCTGCGGGATCTATCCTAGTCCGGGGGCCCACATATCTAACAAAAACAAAACAAAAATTATCTAACAAATCGACATGGGACTTATCGAGCGGCTCCTGAAGGACTCGAGAGGACCTAAAAGGAAGAAAAAACCAGCGAGCGAACAAAAAATGAAACCGCCGCGGTTCTTACAACCGTCTCGGCGGGTAAAGAGTAAGGCAGTGGAGGCCTGCCGCTGACACCACCTGACCACCGCCAGACATGTTGTAACGAGGATCTAACATAGTGAGGAGGGCGCATAAGGACGCATGCCACGTGCTGACCGCCGCCTGACACGTTGTAACCAGGATCCAACATGGCGAGGAGGGCACACAACTTTGCGGCTTACAACCGCAACAAATGTAATTTTCGTTTTTTTTCTTGGTGAGTTTTTCTTGTTTAGGGTTTTGTGTTGTTCTGTAGGAGTCGCTCGGTAAGTCTCAAGTGAATTTGTTACATATAAAACTTTTTAGTTATGTGCCCCCCCCCCGGACTAGGATAGATCCGCCCCCGCGCTAGGATAGATCCTTAATTTCTATAAAATTTCAATTTGATTTATTTTCAAATGCGTCAAGCTTGCTTAGAAGAGTGTCTATTTTGATTTGAAAAGTGTCCAATTCGTCACGAAAATGGTAAAATCATGAATCAGTCCTAGACGGTAAGGCGCACAGGGTGCTTTATCTCCTTCCTAGGTTTGTGGAACAGTAGCAGCCGCTGCGATGTGTGTGAGAACTCAAATTCACCGCAGGGGTTCTGTGACACGAGAAGAAGACGCAGTTGCCGCAGGCCGTTGTCTTCTTCTGAATGGGTTGGAGATAGGGTGGCCCATAGGTATTGCAACAAGACTAGGCTGCCTCATTGGGAGAATTTTTTTCAATCGCACAAATCAATATATTAACTGTTATGTACGGTATCTTTAGTGCTGTAGGTTTTCCAATTTTCATGGATATAACCGCACTTGTTAGAAATCAGTGCGCTCTCACGTAAAACTACTTCTGGAGATTGGCGATTGAAATCATACGCAATGAAGCAATGAGCTGGAACAGATGCAGTATTCAGCCGCCGACCTAACCCGCCATTATGCAATGCGTAGTTTTCTAAAATCTACGAGATTAGCCCTACAAGACCAGGGCCCGGATTCATGAACGCGGCCGGCCAAGCAGGGTTTTGCTCAGCTGCCAGGGAAAGATTTCATTGGATCAGAAATTAACAGCGGAGAAAAACCCTTGCTATGAAGGTAAATGTTTCCCGACGCACTGGCGAGGTAGCATTTATGTTACCTCGAGACTTATCTCGGGTTGTTCCCACCTCGCGTTCATGAATCGCGCGTAAGTGAGGAGTGGCGATAGGTTTTGCACTTACCTGCCGGTAAGTCGTTCATGAATCCGGGCCCAGGGTGAGTCGATGGTCAGCTATGCGGAGAAGACGGTATAAGGGAAAGCGATCTAGCGTAGCTAGAGCGCGTCGCTCAAGCTGAGTGCTCACCCACCGCTTCATTCGATAAAAAACTTCCCAACGTTGTGGAATCTTAAAAAGGCCAAAGTTATATGTAGTGCACCTTATTCTGTCTCTTAGTAACCTGGTGGTATGCAAATAATGGCTGCGCATGGCAGCTAATCGTCCTCCACGATTTTCAACATGTACATCACCCCAACTACACGCACACCCTAGTTTTGCGTGTAAAATAAGTGAAAATCGAGGAAAGCGTTTGTTTGATAGACACAAAAGACTTTACAGGGTGCGTGGAAACTGTTGACCTCCTTTTTCGAATATTTGCTGCGAAAGCTTCTTCTGATCTACCGAAACATGCGTTTGCTAGTCAGTCAGTGCGGGGTGACAATTGTTGCTCCTCATCCAAAAGGGTCAACCTGCGTCGGACTTTCGATGTGTTTCCTGAACGTTTTCGGATCTGCATTCGTCAAAAAGTGACCAAGTTGAACACTTTTAAACTCGATGTGTTCTACAATTTGTTAGTATTTCAGCCAATAATGTTCTGCGGGTTGTTGTTTGCTTGAAAAGTTATAAGTCCTACCCAAGCGTTCAATACTTTCCGCGCACCCTGTAATGGAAAAATGAAAAAGTCGAAGTTGCGGTTCCCACTCCATCTGCCCAATTTACAAGGGAGGCCTATGAAGTTCCTCCAAAGATTCTCAACGTGACCTATATGGTCTTGCAGAGCTTCGGACGAGGATCTCAGGACTGTGTTTCGTTTTTGCTACGGGCCACTGGGTGGTCCGAAAATGGCAAAAAACGGTATCACTTCAGGGCGGGCTAATAGGGCAAAGGTGACATCTGGAATGGCCCTGTCGTGCTGTGAATCTAACTTACAAAAGGTTTGCAGCTCAAAGTTAGATTATAGTAATACGATAATTTCCTAGAAGACGCTGCAGCGTGCATTCAAGTGGTTCATCCGCAACGGCGGTGACAGCGACTGGGTGGCCGATTGGATACCGAAGCGGACCTGTGGGAGGGGGTCGAGGGTTCGATTCCGGGAGTTGGGTTTCTGCGTCGCTAGTTGGACTGTTGTCATTTTTGCAAATGAAGAGTTCATTTTGGCTTTCGTAAGGTACCTTCATCGCTTCCTAAACCTGCTTAGTCGCCTTGCTGTGTATTTCTTCCTCAGCACTCTCCTATACACTTACGGGAGACAGGTCGGGGAATTGCAGGTAGAAGTACTTGCACTCACTCCCTTAACTCTAGGGGTCGAAAAAAATCGTTCCAAATTCATTTGTAGGGTTGTTTGGGATGCAGATCACCAATCTGGCAACCAATTCCTCTGAAGCGACAGATTACAGAACGTTACGATGTGTATGTGTAAGGGAGTGTGCACAGAATAAGCGACACTGCTGCCTTTCACGGCTCCAAAAGTCGAGGAGAGGTCGAAAGGAAAAATTTTGCTCAAACATCGGCCATGAGGTTGTTTGGGGTACTGACCACGGACACGAGATCTATTTTTAAAATTTCAGTCGACTGCGGTAGATTGCAGTAGATATGGTGACTAAATCTGTCCTCGATAGTAGAGTCGCGTTCTTCTCCAATGTTATTTTCCAACTTTCGACTTTGAGATGCAAAGTTGTGCAAAAGAACTGAAGATTTAGAAAAAGATGGCAGATTCGTGGTCGGCGGCATAAATAATTCCCATATGCGAATTCAGGGCGAAATCGGTGGTTGTGACCTTGTCACCCTTATTCACCGCTACCAAATAACACGGTACCCTACCGAAGCCAAAATGTACTCTTCTTTTTTAAAAATGGAAAGAGACCACATACAAATCCCCCAACCTCCCGGAATTGAACCTTCGCCCCCCTTCCGAAAGTCCGCATCACTATCCACTCGGCCGTCCAGTCGCCATCACCATCTATGCGAATGAATCACTTGAATGCACCCTGTGTCTTTGTTTAGGAAACGTCACTAATTATCATATTGCTATGATCTAACTTTCATTTGAGCTGCAAACTTTTTGTAAGTTAGGTTCAGATCACGACAGGGCCATTCCAGGCGTCACTTTTGCCTTTTCAGCCTGCACTGAAGTGATACCATTTTTCGCCATTTTTGGACCACCCAGTGGCCCGTAGCAAAAAAGAAACAGTTCTGAGATCCTCGTCCGATGCTCTACAAGACCATATAGGTCGCGTTGAGAATCTTTGGAAGGAGCTCATGGGCCTCCCTTTTTAGTACCCATATAAGACTAGCAATGAAATTCTTCCCTCTTTAGATCTTTTATCTTTATCTATTTACCTTCTTAGGGAATAATTCTTACTCTGCAAGTGTAGAAAAAGCAGACTCATGTTTTCTTGGAAACAAATTACGAATGACGTTCCATAAGTGCCTGCAGCCCGCAAAGCTACCCACTCGGTCTGAAAGCTCTTACCGCGTCAGGGGTGGCTGCTTATGAATAATACTGCTCCAGCATAATCGACAATGCATGTACAAATAGTGCACTGAGCAGCTACCAGATGTTATCTATACGACTGTACGACTGGCTTTTCTTGCATTACTTGTGGCCCGCCCTTCAAACAAACCTAATAGTCGATAACATTGAAGGAGGCAGCAGAAGCGGCGTGGTTGTGGCGTTCGTTCGTTCAACACATTTCTTGTTAGGTGGAACATCACGCGGCAGCTACACTGGCGGTCGACAAAGGCAGGTCAAGGAGCGGCACAAGAACGCGTTCAAGCAACGCGGAGCGGACCGCAAGATGCGCGGCGCATTCTGACGACTGCAGTCCTGCTGAGAACATCCGTCCAGAAAATGTTTATTAAATCCCACCCTAAATAAACACCGTTCAGAGTTCAGTTCTACGTCTAAAAAGCAGCTGACAATAGCACTTTATCCAGCAAGCACATCTAGTTGGCATCATGACATGTGAGCAGGCGATTTACACTGTACCATTGGCACATAGTACTCTGTTCTATTTACACAGCATGCGGCGGTGGCGATCAGTATGTATGCGCGGAAGTTCGTGTTCATTGAATGGGCTCTCCAGTCGGACTCATCCGTGTCGGCAGACCTGAAGACAGAGACATCGATCGGAAGGCAGTTTGACCCCGGCACTGAGACGCGAGATCGATGCTTCGTATATTCACACTAGGCAACTCCGACGTAGTCGACGTGAATGCTATTTCGGTTACCATATTTGATTCTGTACGCCTCGAGTTCGCGTTCTCGTTGCTCTGAGCGAAATGAGTGACGATCCTGCATGTCTTTGCGTTTCAACTCTTGCTGCTGAAAGCGGTCGGCATTAGAACGACGGCGAGCAGTACAGTACACGGAGGCCGATGATCTCCTATCGATCGAGTCATGCGGCGGTCGTCGACTCAGTCCGTTCTCGACATCGCTCGCTCCCGCCTCATGGCTCACTCGGCCGGATAAGCAGCGGTGAGTTCTGCTTCACGCTTCCCAGGATACTCACAAGCGAAGCATACCGGGTGACTTGAGACGAGATTTATCACACGGGATGCCGTTTACTCAGTGATTGATGGTAATCAACAGCGGTCCGAAACTTCAGCCCTGGGGGTAATGAGGTCGCTGAACACGAACCTGAAGTTTGTTTTGGAAGTATTGGCACTAGTTAAAAGTTCCGACTCCAGCGGCAAGACTTCGGCCGAAAAAAATTTTTTTCGCTGAACTTTGTCTAGGGGGGTTATTTGGGAGGGGGACGTTCTGCCTGAAAGCGGCGCGGGCAAAGACGCGGGACAGCGCCTGCGGAGCCAATTAGCGTCGACTCGCGCGGTGACACCCGCCGCTTCGCGCTCAGCCAGACAGCCCTCGCCGCAGAGGCGATGCTGACCTAGCCAACCACGGGAGCCAGCAGGTCGACCAGATTTGGTGTGATTACAATCGATAGAGGGACAAGAGGCTCAGACGGCTTGCCTTGGCAGTCCAGAAATTGTGATTGATGTGAACCCTACCATCTTCTATATCAGAATTTTAAGCTCTATCGAATGAGCCAGGAAAGAATCTTGTCTCAGTAACCCTTACAACATTTTTTTTCAGGCGCAGCTAACTTTCGGTAAATATCAGGCCTTATTTATATCGTAATTAACTACTTCCAGGCTGCTACTGATATGAACTCTACCATCTCCTGAACTAGAATTTCGATTTCTATCAAATGAGCTAGAAATTATCCTGTCTAAAAAACTCTTAGGGCGGCTTTAGGCGTTGTTTACTTTCCTTAAATATCAATTTTTATTTATATCAGAATTAATTGTGACACATGCTTCCAGGCTGAAATTGCGCGAGGAATATGACTAGATAGACTAGAGGCCTTCTAAGCGAACACCAGGTGCTCAACATTTTTTAAGACAACATTATGATCTTTCAGTGTTTAGAGAACGTTCCCAGTTTTAAATTACACGATGAGTTCGATTTGACAGTCAGTAGACCTCCAAAGAACACCAAAGTACTCTAATTTACTCATGAAATTTCATGAGTATTTCCTAACTCGTTAATTGGTGGAGGAGACATTGGCTATGCAGGTACATTGCCTGTTGGACTCGAGGTCAAAACATCACTAGAAGCCACAGATGACTGGACGAGCAATTTGAAGTATTGTGTGATAAAATTTATTCTCTCTGAACATTAGATTCAATGAAGCACCTACCCAGCCTTCGTCTCGAAATATGTGATGTGTGCATTATAAGGTTCCATAGAAAAAGAAAAAAGTTACAAAATGCTAAAGAGGTGTCATGTTGAAACTAACGCTTTAAACTTCTGTTAAAAGATCTCTCGTCTATCTAATTGGAATC